>PVJC01021803.1:0-27919 GCA_004026665.1 Murina feae | reverse complement strand
TCTGCACCCCTGTCTCCTGTGAGGTGGTAGGCTTCTCGCCCGTCCGTCGGTGGTCGGTGGTTCTGGGTTGCTCGGAGACACTCAGGATGTTCCTGCCTGGCTTTCTTGCAGTGAAAGATGACCAGGACGCTGTGCTTTGCTTCTACAAAACTGCCCAGGATTGTGTCATGCTGTTCACCTACACAGAGCTGCCCAGTGGGAAGTCCAACCTGACAGTCCTCAGGGAGCCAGGTGAGGGCTCGTCCGGACACCACCCCTGCTCTGGGCAGGCCGCACGCCACTCCTCACACCCTTTCCAACCTCAAGAGAGGAGGCTGACAGTCCTTGAAAAGATCGGACTCCATGCCCACACCTGCCTGCTTCCTAGAGTTTAGAAGGAAGGTGGTTGCATATCTGGGACCCGATGGCTGGGGCGTAGTGTGGAGGGCATGGGCGTTGGAGGGCGGAGGGGAGGGAAGGTATCCCGTCTCGGAGGAGAGGGTAAGCCCGGAGCACACATAACCTGCAGGGCTGAGCGTCTGTGGTGGGGGCTCTTGGGCTTTGCAGGGAGCTTACAGGTCTCTCTTGTCAGGGGTCCTCAAACTTTTTAAACAGGGCCAGTTCACTGTCCCTCAGACCATTGGAGGGACGGACTATAGTTTAAAAAGAGAAATCTATGAACAAATTCCTATGCACACTGTACATATCTTACTTTGAAGTAAAAAACAAGGCGGCAAAAACACCCGGCGGGCCGGATAAATGTCCTCAGCGGGCCACATGTGGCCCGCAGGCCGTAGTTTGAGGACCCCTGCGAGTCTTGACAACAAGGGCTGGCTGAGCAGGCCAGCGCTGTGCCGGGAGCATCTGGGTAGGCTCAGCCCTGGCCGGGCCGCTGCATTGCCCAGCGTGGAGTCCGAGGACAGAGGGAGGCTGGGTTAAACATTCCTGTGGGCTGCTGGGCCTCAGGGCCACTGAGGAGGCTCAGCTTTAAGAGTGCCTGGTGCCAGAGGGCCATGGCCGCGTGCCTTGGAGCAATTAGGGTTCCTAGTGTGGCCCTCTTCTTCTCTGGGGGGAGGGGGGCGGAGGGAGCAGGAAAAGATGTGCTCTCTTTAATTCACAGCATCGCAAACTGCTTTTCCAAACTGGGCCAGACCTGATGCGACTTCCTAGCTAGTGTGGTGGCAGCCCAGATGCGTGCCTGTGAGATCGAGGCTGTTTCCAAGCGCTGCCTTTGCAGTTCTTTGAAAATAAGCACATCTGCTCCAGAGGGCACCACACTAAGGGCTTACAAATGTTGGCTGGCCCCGGCCCAGCCCTCGTGGAAGTGGCTCACGAAACCTCCTGCCTGCCCAGGCTGCCCCTGAAACCATTTACAGGAAGCAGAGGCGTGGCCCAGCGTCGTGGAGCGGGGTGCTTCCAGCTGGGGGGAGGCAGCCATGTACAGGGCACATGGGAGGAAGTGGAGCAGCCCCCAGTGTTCTCACCTAGATGTTGCCAGAGACTTGCTGTGTGGCCCCTCTTTCACCAAATGTGCATTGAAGAAACCTGCTTGCCCGCCCACATCTGCCAGGGCAGCGCGAGGCTCGAGAGGAGGAGGGAGGAGGGAGGGGTGAGGGAGAGACAGGTACCTTTCACTCGGATCCCCTGAGGCCGGGGCAGGAGGGGCGCACCCGTGGTGGTGCCTGTGCTCACCGTGCCTCCTGGTCCCGCCCAGAGTGTGGAACGGCCCCCAATGTCACCACCATCCTTCTGGCCGTGGTCGGCAGTATCCTCCTGATTGGGTTCGTGCTCCTGGGCATCTGGAAGCTGCTCGTCACCATCCACGACCGCAGAGAGTTTGCAAAGTTCCAGAGTGAACGATCCAGGGCCCGCTATGAAATGGTAAGCCGTTGGGAAGTGGGAAGTGGGAGAAAATGCCAAGTTTAGAGGTGTCTGGTTGAGTTCAAGCAAGTGGTAAAGGCCCACTAACACCTTCGGCATTCAAAACAAAGAACAAAACCTGGAAGGTGTGTGCCCACCTCTGGACGGAGAGAAATGCGTGGCCCAGGAGCACAGGGGGGCCCGCACCAAGTGGGGAGACTAGTGGGGCAGAGGTGCTCGCAGGGCCTCCCCAGGAAGAGCCTGGAGGGCCTTAGGGAGATGATAGTCCCAAGGTCTGTATTTCAGAATCCATGTGCATAAGTCTTGTCTCCACAAACAAACTGTACGTTCCTGAAGGATGGAGCCGAGTAGGGGAGTTCCTCTCCTGAATCCCCAGTTAGTTTCTGTTCAAGGAACTTCAGAGACCAGCTCCCAGCCCTCACTGCAGAGGTGGAAAGGGAGAGCTCAGAAGGGAGGGATGTGCTCAGGGCAGGTGAGTCCAAGGCAGCTGGTCCCTGCAACCAGACCCTCTGCCTGTGTGCTCTGCCTGCTGCCCTCCTGGGTGAGTGGCCAGGGAGAAGTGTGGATGGAGTAGATGGGAATGAATCGACTAGTGTGGCAGCCACAGATGCGTGTCCTCCTTGGACTAACACGTGTCCTCCTGCCTTCCATGTTCCGCAGGCTTCAAACCCTCTGTACAGAAAGCCCATCTCCACACATGCTGTGGACTTCACCTTCAACAAGCTCAACAAATCCTACAACGGCACAGTGGACTGACCGCTCCTTCTTCAAGGGCTGGAGGGGCATCTGGTGAAGTCAGAGACTGACACGCTTTGGACAGCTGCTGGACTCGATCACAGCTCCCTCGATAGACAAGCAGAGACTGAGCAGTGAGCCTGGGGGAGGAGCCCATTGCCAGCGCAGGAAGGCTCCCAGCCCATCATGCCACAGGCTGCTGGGCCAGAGCCATGCCAGGCACCACCCTCCACGCCTGGGAAGGACCAGGGGAGCTTGGCGCTCTTGGCCTTCCCTGCCACATCTTGCTTGTCCTGTCCATGGGCTGCCGAGATGCTGGGCTGCCCCTTCCTTCCAGGAGGGCTGGGCTCCAGTCCGGCCGGAGCAGAAGGCTCCTGGGAGTGTCGGAGCACGTCATGTGGACGGATGGTCTGGCTTTTTTAGTGTTGATCATTTTTATATGAAATAAAAAGGTCGTGCATTTATGGTGTAGTTGTGATTCCTGAGAATTGTCTGCCTGATGTCTGTGCACATGGGTGTTGGTGATGGAATTGTGGAGACGCCTGCTGAAGGCACAGAGTTTGCAAACGTCAGCTTTCCTCTTATGTCCGTGTTTGTTTAGTACTTTTGTAATGAACAGGGAAGCGATTGCTTGGGATTGAAAGTAAAGATTAAAACCAAAATGTTTTGTGTTTGCCTGCCGCTCTCTACAATGTGTGTATGTCCCTTTCCGAAATGGCCTTGAATGGCGCCTCAGTGGGGACTGAGATGGCCGTGCACTTCCCTCCAGGGCCTCACAGGCCAGCCCAGTGCTCCAGACCAGCCTCTTCAAACACAGCAGCCGGGGTGGGGGCTCAGGGGCAGCCAGGGGACCCAGGAGGGCTGAGCAGGTGCTGTTTGACCCTCCCGATTTTGCTTAAAAAATAGAGTGTACACTTGAAAACGTGAAAACCTCCCCTCTGACTTCCCTCCCCAGTTTCCAGATACTGAGGCCAGAAATAGATGGCAGAAGGGGTCGAGATGTGGTTTCCAGACAAAAATCTCTTCTGACACATCGTTCTCAAGAACATTATGTCAGTGCCTTCCCCACCAAACTCCTACGTCCCGACCGGGCCCAAAGCACAAGACCCGTCACAGCTTTTCTCCCTCCTCAGGGCCCTGAAGTCCCCTTAGGTCCCCATATTCTGAGATGGAGGGAGCCTCACAAGTTGTTTGATCCAATCCCCTATTTGTAGAAGAGGAAACATGGGCGGAGAGGGGAAGTAGGCTGCCCAGGTGTCGGGAGGCTAACGCATGGCAAACTGGCACTAAAGAAGCACGTCTCCACCAGAGTGCTGGCCTCCGACCTGCTTTCTTCTGAAAAATCTCTCTCACTAACCATTTTTTGCTTTTGGCATTGCTTCAAGGTTATTGGGCTTTCATTCCAAAAAATTCATCTGTTTTCAGCCTGGCCCCAGATTCCGCTTAATGTTGGCAAACAGGAAGACAAGGCTTGTCAGTAAACGGCCTGTTACCCCGGGCAGATGTGCACAAACTCTATTTCCTTTGTCCTGTGCAATTGGGAGACCCCATGACTTGTGAAGCTGCCTCAAATTCTTTTAGAAATAAAGCCAAATGTAAGCAAGTACAGTAGGTGCTAGGGTTACGTCGGAGATCCGTAACTCGGTCCGACGTAACTCGATTTTTGCCGTAAGTTGGGACCCACCTACATGAGCACCTACATCACTCACATGGAGCACATACACAGCAGTAATGAAACAGTAAAAAAAAAATAAAAGAAAGAACAATTCCTGACCTTGTGGTAAATAAATAATAAAGCACATAATGCACATATGTTGAAATGATGGAACTTTTTTAAAAATAAATACTGTAAATGGGAGATGGCGATGTAACAACCACCAAACAACTTAAGTCGAGTCCGACGTAACCCGAGGACTGCCTGTATATAAAACTAGAGGCCTAGTGCATGAAATTTGTGCCCTTGGGGTGTCCCTCAACCTAGCCTGTGCCCTCTTGCAGTCCAGGAGCCCTCGGGGGATGTCTGACTGCCGGCTTAGGCCTGGGCTTGGGCCTAAGTCAGCTGTCAGACATCCTTAGTTCTGCCCAGAGGCGGAAGAGACTCCCCCCACTGCTGCTGTGCTCACCAGCTGTGAGCCCGGCTCAGGGCTCTGGCTGAGCAGCAGTTCCTCTGTGGGAACACACTGACCACCAGGAGCAGCGCCTGCGTTGAGTGTCTGCTCCCTGGTGGTCAGTGCATGTCATAGCGACTGGTCATTCTGCTTTTCAATCGACATCTTTTTATTATATAGGATAGGTAAATGGTGGCTTTGAGACTTTCTAAATTGGAAAAAAAAGCACCTGAATTTGGGAAGAAATGTTGAGTTTCTCTTGCATTTAATTGTGAGTTTTCTGTAGACAAGTCATGAACTTATTCAAAGTGTCACTTTTATTTGGGTGCAGCATTCTTGAGAGCTGGCAGCAAAGGATGGTTTGCTGAGCTTCCACCCAACGTGGACTTTAGGACTGTTTCATCTGTGACACTGGATGGCTGGTGGTAGAACCAGCTGCTCACAGTGCCCTGCTGCCCCCTGCTGGAAGCTCTTGGGACAAATGTTCAGAGACCTGATTCTGACCCAATATTGTATGTGATTTCTTTCTTTCCTTAGAGGATTTGGCCATGTCCCTTCTTCCTCTCCCTCTCCCTCTCCCTCTCCCTCTCCCCAATTAACATAAATAATGGAGCAGGAGCTGAAGGTGGGCTGGAAAGCTCTCTCAAACCAAGGGCTATGGAGGCACAGAGTGGGATGAGCCTTCTAATGCGGTGGTATTGCCGTGTGTGGCTGCTGGATTCTGCAAAGAGCACCTGGCAGTCCCAGAAAGTTCTTTCCTGGTGTCTGTCTGGGAAGACGATTGGTGCTTCAGCTATTTGTTGAAAAGAAGGGGGCGCTATTTATTTACCTTGGAAATCAATCTATGTTGATATACAGATTTCCAAGTAGTACTTACTACTTTTATTGATTTTAAACAACTTTTTAATTGCCAAAGTAATACATGGAAAATAGGTTATGAAGAAAGTAAAAATCTTTTGTAATCATTCCATGTAGAAGTAACTATTCTTGATCTTTCTGTGTATGACTTCTCAGTCTTTTTTAGATTTGAATCAAGTTAGGACTATAGTGTCATTCTCATTAAAGGACTGGGAACTCAGCTTGGTTGATTAGTACTTAGTCAAACTAAAGTAACAGCCACCTCTTCTGGGAAGGCAAGTTGTATTCTGCTTAATTAGGATCAAAGCTTGAGGTTGATTATCATGAAACTCTTGGGATGAATTTCAGGTGACAGCAAGCAGATGGGGAGATCAGAGTAGAGGTGTTATCCTCTGTTCCAGTCCTTCTAACCAAATAGCCCTGCCCTCTGTGGGGGGCCTTTCAGCTGCAGCTCCTGCTTCTGAGAAAGGGCCATGGGTTCAGCCCAGCAGGGCTCTGAATGGCCAAGAGGAGGAAGATGACAGTAGCTTGGAAGAACTCGGGAGGAGGTAAGTGTTAGGTCTGATCAGATAATCGACTCAATACCCCCTGCCCTGGGAACTGACCTTTAGGCCACTTCACAATGGACATTCCACTTGCTAAGACCATTATCTCTCCCCTCCCGACTTTCCCAGAATCTTGACCTGCACAGAGAGTTCTCCACCCAGAAAAAGCCCACCTAGAATCCTTTCAAAACCTCTGACTCCCCGTCTTTGGGTGCTGGTGCCATTTTGGGGCTCAGCCCATCTGGTATCCAGATGACCTAATAAATTCATAATTCTTTACCCCTTTTGGGCTTGTGTGTTCCTCCTTTGGTGACCCTAACATTTGGTGCTGAAACCTGGGACAGTTCCGTGGGGATGGGGAGCCATTGCCCCAGCTTTGGTCACCCTGAGTTTGCTACTCGGAGAGCCGTAGGCAGCAGCTGCTCAACGTGGGCTTACCTCTGAATCCTACCCAGGGACATGATTGCCGGCCTCCATTAGGCTTCCCTCCCTTATGGACTCTCCCAAACCAGCCAAGGAAAACACCGGAATCTCTCCTCCATTGCTGACCCTCCATCCCACACCGACCAGTCTTCTCTAGGTGAGTGATGTTCTACAAGTCCCCTTGTCTTGAGTCTTCTTCTCTCTCTCTCTCTCTCTGACTTCTCAAAAGTCTGTCATCCTAGTGCTAGGCCAGAAGACTATTCAGCTGTTTGGCTTTGGGTCCTTCTGGATTGGGGACGCCCAGCCCAGAGGATCACCTCTCATTTCTCATGGTGATTTGTTTAGCAGCAGGGACGCCTGCCCTAAACAGTCACCTTTCAATTTGTGGTCTGTCACCCTTCCTTTCTCATGGGCCACAGTACACTCCCTCTGCACACTCACAGGGGAGATCATGCCCAACCACCTCATTTTATTTTGTAACACTGTTTGGCCACAATATAAATGAGATAATAAGTCTCAATGGCCTGAAAATGGCACTTTCAATTTTAATGCATTGCAGAATTTGCATAATTGCTGTCACTGCAATGGAAAATGGTCAGAGATTCCCTACGTCCAGGCCTTTTTCACCCTCCAGTCCATTCCTCTCTCTCTCAGTCCTGCTCTACCCATCAGATCTTCCTCCTTCACACAAAACATCTCACCCCTAACACTTCTGATTCTGACTTTACTTTTGACCCAGCAGACCACCAACCTCCACCTCCTTACACACCCCCTCCCTGGCCCCTGGGAGCCCAAGTCCCAAGAACACAAGCTCCAAAACAGCCTTTTTTCACCTAACACTTGCTCTCAGTTCCCCCAAAGACCACGCTCCTCAACAGCCTCTTCTATTCCTGTGCCCCATTCTACCCCTGAGGGAGGTAGCAGAAACCGAGGGCATTGTGGTCAGCTATGACAAATTTAATGAAAACACTCAAAGCCCTGATGAAAACCCAGTTCTCTTCCTCTCCTGCCTACAGAGGCCTTGCAGAAATTTACCGCCTTAGACCCCACCCTCCAGAGGGAATCCTTCTTCTGAACACCCATTTTATATCCTATCAGCCCCCGACACACACCATAAACTTTAAAAAATAGACAGAGGTTCACAAACCCCTCAATAAGATCTGGTTAACCTGACCTTTAAGGTCTTTAATAATAGAGACAAGGAGACCCAAATCCAAAAACAAAGGTGAGATCAGGCCAAGGCTGAGGCCCAGAGGAAGCCTTGCAGCTCCTAGCCACCACTCTCACAAACCCCAAACGAAGTGCTGGGCCTCCAACCAAGGGTAAGTCAGAGGCTAAGCCTCCTCTGGGCCCATGCTTCAAATGCAACAAGAGAAGACATTGGACCAAGTCCTGCTCAAACCCAAGACCCCCGCCTGGGCCCGGCCCAAGGTGCGGAAGGGAAGGCCACTGGAAATCAGACTATAGTCTGGACCCTCCAGGACGGACCTCAGGATCTGGTTTGGAGCTCCCAGACCTCCTGGGACTGGCCACTGAAGACTGAAGCTGCCCAGGCCCCCAGAAGGCCCCACAGACTTACATCACCAGGACAGAGCCTCAGGTAATGGTGTCAGGTAAGCCGATCTCCTTTTGATTGACACTGGGGCCACTTATTCTGCCCTTGCCAAATTCACTGGGACCCTTGTTCCCTCCTCAGTCTCTATTATGGGGGTTGACGGATTAGTCTCACAGCCATTAGCCACGTCACCTCTACACTGCATCTTACTAAATTCCTCCATTCACTCTTTTCTCATTCTATCTGGGAGCCCGGTCAGGGCTACCATGCATTCCCTCATAAAACCCAGTTGTCCCAAACCACAGTCACCTACCTCAGTTTCACTCTCTCATCCCACAAGGCCAAGCCATTCAATGGACTGTAAATGCCTTATCTCCTCCATGACTGTCCCCTCCTCTGAACAAGAAATGGTCTCCTTTCTTGGCTCGCTGGATACTTTCACCTCTGGGTTCTCAACTTCAGTCTTCTCCCAAAGCTCCTCTATGACATGGCATTCTTCTCTGTCTCCTCACTGAGCCTTTAGATCCCAAGACCACATTCTCACACCTTCAATGCTCTTAAAACTGCTCTGACCTCCGTGCCTTCTCAGCCCACCCCACTTTCCCCAAAGAACAATTTTCTTTATTGTACATGCTTACTAAACAGTATGGCTATTATCAGAAGCTGAACTCATTATCACCCAAACCTTAGCATGTTATCTCTAAGGAAAAACGTGTTAAAAAAAAAGTTTTAAATCCAAACAGCTAAAGGCCTGGAAATAGGCTGTCGAGCCTGCTTCCCCCTCCCCCTGCCTTTTCTCCAGCCTTATGCACCCATACATAATTCCCCAAAGTCTTTATTAACTTAAAGACCTTGGAGCATTGCTGGGGTAAATGATAAACATCTAAATGTTTTAAAATAGCATAAAGTACTGAAACATTGATTGCTAGACAAGTTTTAATTCACCTGCTCTTAGCTTTTATTACAGAAGGTCTCTTGTACTTTATCGAATGTATATTTTCTTGAAAGGAAGAGTGTGTTAAAAGTGTGTTGACAAATGTTTTTCTAAGAAATGATGGCTGTTTACTTTTTGGTTGTCATTGGGAAATTAAGATTTTTAGGAGTTGACATTAGAAGGCATAGGCTGGAAATGTATTATGAAAGGAAGAAAAAAGAAAGTTAAAGTTGTAAGAATGTTTATGGAAGTTATAAAGTTTGTGAAAGTTATAGAAGGTTTGTAGGGAGAAATGTTAAAAGGAAGTATATAAATGACACAAGCCAGTAAGCCAGGACAAGCAGAACCAGGAAACTGAGAGAGCAAAACAGCAGGTTGCAAATATCTAGAAAATTCAGATGCCAAGCAGTTTGCAGCCATCTAGAAAACCCTATCTTCCCTAAACTAAGGACACTTAAGAGTAAATGATTTGAGGCTAAACCTCATTTTGGTATATTAGACTATAGCCTTCTAAAACTAATGTCTCTTTCCTTCCACCAGACAATTTATCAAAATGCTTGTTCTTCTAGCTTTGCTCCAGTAATATTAAAATTTATAAAACAGTTTGTCTCCATCAGGTTACAAGTCCTACATGTACTCTAGAAATAACCACCCCTAGACACCATCATAACCTCCTTTTGTGCCCAGGCCTCCCTCATGGTCCCTTTGACACCTCCCCCCCCCCTCCCCCCACGTCCCCAGCAAGGATGATGGGCCAGGTTCAGGTATAGAAACTCACTGGGCCAGAAAGCTCTGGATGCTAGCGAGGAGCAAAATTGGGAAAATAAGAACCTCCCCCAGGGTAACCTATCCTCCCCTAGCAAATAACTAGTCAGGCAATTTACACCCCTGATTTTTTCCTCCCTAAAGATAACATCTAGGCCTCAGTTTTATTTCAGCTCCAGGCAGCAAAACCAGACAAGCGACACTGTGGCAGCCTCAGGACCAGCTTTTACCTCCCAAGCCACTCAACAGGACTGCTTTCGAGACCTCACCAACCAGTCTCTTGGGGAAATCATGCTGTTGCACCCTTTGTCCAGCCAACTACTGTCAAAGTCCATTCCCCTGTGATCTCAACATCCCCCCTCAGCAGGAAGTAAATATAGAAGATATTATCTTTATCCCTATTCCATAAAACAAAAAGACTGGAATGTGAGGTCTGATCAGATAATTGAATCGGCTTTAGGCCACTTCACAATGGACAGTCCACTTGCTTAGGCCACATTCCACTTGCTAAGACCATTAGCTCTCCCCTGCGGACTTTCCCAGCATCCAGACCTGCACAGAGAATTCTCTGCCCAGAAAAAGCCCGCCTAGAATCCTTTAAAAGGACTCCCCATCTTTGGGTGCTGGTGCCATTTTGGGGCTCAGCCCAGCTGGTACCCAGATGACCTAATAAATTCATATTCTTTACCCCTTGGCCTCGTGTGTTCCTCCTTTGGCGACCATAACAGTGAGTATTGGACCTGAGTGTGGGAGGCACCGGTGGGATCCTAAGGCGATGTGTCCAGCTGGCACTGGGGATGCAGACTGAGGCCTTCTCTGACCTCCCATGGGGAAGCCTGGCCTTACTGGTGGCGTTCAGCATACCTGTGTGCTCCTGTCCCTCTCATTCGGTCAGAAAGCTGGGGAGGCTTACCTAGTCCCCACCTGGCTCTGTCCACCTCCCCCCCCACCTGCTCCAGCTTAAGATGTCTCCATTCAGAGCTTCAGACCCTGGGGCAGGAGGGGGGCGGTGAGGGAGGAGGGAGTGGAGGGTAGAGGAACAAGGGGAGGCTGAGCGGGCAGTGGCACTAGTAAGAGGATGCTGTGCCTAGAGAGTTGTCCTCAGCCCCCCAGGTTCCTCCTGTTGAGATGGCAGCTTTGGGGGACTCTCCATCTGTCACTGCCCAGCTGTCCAGTCTGGTAGAGCTATCTCCAAGACGGGCTGGGTGATGTGTCACGCTGAGAAGGTCTTCATGTCCCATTATTACTCTCGGAGCTCAGTGCCCAGAAGTTCTGATGCTTCATTTTGTCATATCAGGGGACCTGCATAATCTAGCCTGTTTGGGTATCTTCATTGTCAGGAAGCTACGAGCTAAATGAGATGAAATGTAACCTGCCTCCAGTTCTTACCGGTTTCTCGTCCTCTCCACCAAGCCCTGCCTCCTCTACCACCCCCTATTCCCCTCTACCCCCGCTGCTCTCCCCCCTCCTTACTGGCTGCCCCACATGTTTTCTGATCTTCTGATGGATGTTCTGCCCCCGTGACCCAGGCTAGGAGCACTTAACTCTTCTGTGTTGTGGACCTGCTTGGTGTCCTGGTGGAAGCTACAGGCCCCTCATCGGAATGCACACTAATAAACGTGTAAATAGGGGCATACAGAAAGTCTGGACCATTACCATGGCAACCAGGTATCATTCACCTTCGGTTTGACTTCAGAGATACCCTGCAAAGTTCAGCAGTTAACGCTCCCTGGTCCTACCTGCACCAAACACCAAGTCCTGCGACTGACAGCCGCCTCTCCCTGTGACCCCACACTAGGCCCACGTGGGTCCTGAGAATAGATTTCCCTGTTTACAAAGGAGACGTTGAGGTCAGTTGCACGGAAGCGGGGGAGGGCTGGCAGTGAGCCCCAGCTCAGGGTTCCCTTCTCTGGTTCTCCTCCTGGGAAAGGGGGTGTGATAAGGTTATGCCTGAGTTTCTGCCTTGAGGGCACACATCTCTACTGCAGTAAAGTGAGGGACCTCTGTGAGACTCAGGAATTACAAAAGGTCTCCCCCTTCCTCTGCCTTGAATCTCTTCTCTCATCCCTGTCATAGGAGCCATCTTTGACACGTGCTCACTGCCCAACAATCCAGGTACAGTTCAAGGAGCCATTTTTTTAAATGAGGGAAGATGACAATGGACACAAATTTCATGATTCGTGGCTCAACAATTCAATACTTTAGGCTCCTTTCCAGGGGAATGACACCGGGCCCTGGTTCATGGCTGTTTCCCCGGTGGCGATGGGACAGTTGTATGGGCTGACATGTATGCTGGTTGGCGTTCATATCCTGAACCGAGACCATAAACAATATTTTAGAAAACCCACAATGAGCAAAACGCCCAGTCAACGGAGGGTGTGTGGGCCACACCCTTTGTGAATGTCTCCTCATGGGGAAGATCTGGGAGAAGAGCTGGGGGAAGTTCCCAGGTGAGACAGGAGGGAGGCGTGGCTTTCCTGCCTACCCAGCACGGACCCTGAGGGGCCCTTCCGAGCTGAAGCCACGAGACTGTAGGCTTGATTTGAGTCAGGAGACATTCCCCTATTGAATGGACCTGGAGCTTGAAAAGGAAAGAAGACAGTCCTGACTGGTGGGCTCAGTGGGTTGAGCGTTGGCCCTGACACTGAGAGGTCACAGTTCGATTCCAGGTCAGGGCACATGGTAAATCTCCAGTAGGGGGTGTGCAGGAGGCAGCCGATCAGTGGTTTTCTCATCAATGTTTCTCTCCCTCTCCCTTCTCTCTAAAAATCAAGAAAAACATATTTGTTTGAAAAGATATTGAGAAAGGGGGGAGAGAGAAGACAACATAAATGAGGAAGAGGCGACGTAGCCCAAGGCCTTGGGAAAGTCAGCGAGGGGACAGAGGTGAGGGCAAGAAGGAAGGACAAGGGACAGAAGGACACAGGACTCGGCTGTTTCCCCAAGCAAATGTGATGAGGTGAACGAGTCTTTAAGCCACCCATTCAAGTGTGCAAAAAGCGTGACATGTGTTTTTTGTCTTTGAATTCAACATAATCTTGACTTCAAGTATCTAGTCCGGTGAGGGAGGACACAGGCGCATAGGGACAGTGTGTCTTGTTAAATACAGTCATTTCTGGACCCTCCCAGCCCCCACTCTGGTGAGTGGCTCAGTGCAGGGGCAACGCTGTGTTATGACATTGGATGTCGGCAGGCTCACAGGGCCAAGTGTGTGCACACTGACACCTGCCAGGACATCGCTGTCCAGCAGAACCTCCCTCCACCCAGATGTCCTTTCTTGAAGGCTGTCCTCAGAATCGGGTCCATCAGATGTTTCCCAGCCACTCCCAGGCCCTTTTCAGGGACCTTCGGCCTCTGTCATGTCACTCAGGAGCCACAGGAGATCAGCCGCCTCGGGTTCTGCCCACACAGCCCCCAAGTCCACTGCCATGCTGTGTGCTGGGTGGGGTCTCTGGATGCTCATTGCTACCCTGGGCGCCTCCTAGAAAAGCGAGGCCCAGAGCTCCTCTCTGTCAGGGCGGTGATGACCCTCCGCCTCCTCCAGGGATTGTCTTGCCCGGATCTGATGGGACCACCTGCCCCTCCTGTGCTCTCCAGGCCAGAGGGACACTCCTCCCTCCGCCTCGCTGGGAAGGAGAGAGGCAATGGTTCTTCCAAAGCAGCACTTACGCCAAAACCTTGAACTTTAAAAGTTAAAAAACATTCTAATTGTTTCATTTCTCTTTGTGTTTCCATCCTGGCCTCCCTTTCCTGCGGCACAAAGGCTTGGAGGCTATGAAGAAAATGAAGGGGGGAGGGAGAAAGACCTTGATAATTTATCCTTGATAAAGGCCAGATTATAACCTTCAAAGGCCCTAGAATCTTAAAAAAAAAAAAAAAAAAAAGGCTTTTCACATGCAGTAATCCAAAATAAAAACAGCATTTACTAAAACTGTACAATAAATGTAAAAAAAATGTAAAAAAAACCCAGAGTCCTGATTCTCAGCCCTCTGTCCCCCCAAATGTTTTTTTTTTTTTAAATCAGATTCCTTGATATCATCAAGAGACAGGGATGCTAGTCCTTACTCTGCTTGTAATTAGTTCTTGCAACCTGTGCAAATCACCTTTCAATGGGCCTCGATTTCTTCCTCTGTGAGATGAGTGATTGGGTTCGATTCTCTCTAAGGAGCTCCCATGTCAGTTTCCTAAGATGCGGGATATAGTTGCTCCAGCTGCTGATGGGTCCCCTTTCTATTTTCTTGAGAGGGGACCCCACCTCTGCATGCCCCGCCTCCACCTGGCGGAGACACTCTTTGCATCACACTCACCAGTGTGGACTAAGTCTAAGCACTGAAGTGCACTGTGAACACTCCCTACACTGTAAGGTCTACAGCCTACCACCGAGAGGGAACCATCTGGCTGGACTCAGGGCAACTGGTTATGACAATCCTTTCTTCTGAGGGCCTGTGGCTGCCACTGACTCCAAGCTCCCAGCGTTACAGAGGACAGTGATTAGTTACTAGTACACTAGTCTGATCACTTTTAGCTTGCAAGTAATTCATTCCTCTAGATAGCTGTAAAATTGTTAACCTTGACGTTCAATGATTTTTATAGAGTGTGCCTGGGTGTATGTCTTTGTAGCTCTGCCTAGAACTGAGTCACCCCTTTTAATCTGCAGTCTTAGGTATTTTTTCAAACTGGAAAATGTCCTCATTTCTTTCTACAATTGCTTGCTCTCCTCCCATTGCATTTTCTCCTCTAAGTCCTCATTACTTCCATTTCTTTGTCCCATCGTTTTGAGTTTCCATGATTCCTTCCACTTGACCTTCCAGCCCACAATATAGTTTACAATGTTACACCATCTTCCAATTTTTCCATCAAGTTTTGAAACCCAAAACTAAACTTTTATTTTAGCTCCCACAAAAAGTTGTGCCTTCTAGTTGTCATTTTGGTCTTTGAAGTGTGTTTCTCCGTGGCTGCTCATTTCTCCAGAGCCTCGCGCTGGCGATCCATCAGAAACGTTCACTGGGTGGTTCCTAGTGCGGAGAACATGTCAGGAACATCAGTGAGATCCCTGCTCTCTCGGGAGCTCACACCTGTTGCAGGTGGTTTTCTTTACTTTCCTCCCTGGTTGCATTTCCTTAGGTACTTTCTTTCCTTTGCCTGCACTTGGTTCTGTCCATCTTGAGAAGTTGGGTGGACTCTCATGTTGCAGCAAACCCCTGGTTGATAGGAGACCGAAGACGGGCTACTTGTCAGAAAGTCCAGTTCCTCTCGAGCCAGGAGGATCTGGGTGGTCCTGAGGTGCATAAACACCCCCCCCCCCGCCCCCGCCACACACGAGCCTCCCCTCTATTGCCCCTTGCTCCCACCTGCCTTAAAGGAGACAGTACCCTCACCTGCCCCCTTCTCGGGAGACCAAGGCAGACCTGATCAGTGCTTCCAGGCCTTGCCTGACAGACCATTTTGTTCGGGTGAGGTGGATGAAGGGAGTGAAAGAACATTCCAGGTGTCCTCAGACCTCCAGTGCCTTTTCTGACTTCAGACGCCTCCAGGGCCAACTCATCTCACTTGAGGGTGAGAGCAGGTACTGAGACTGTGGCCACAGGCTGGCTGAGCAGATCCTTCTACTATCCCGTCTCTGTGCTTCTGTGTCTAAAGGGTGCCCTGCCCGTTTCTTAGGGTTCCCAGCTCTACAGACCGACTGGCTTAGGCTCTGCTAAATGCCTGGAGGACTGAAGATGCCAGGAGAGTTCTCCACCCACTAGTTTCACAGGCGTCTGGGTACCCTGGGGGGATAATCTGCATTTTCCTCAGTAGGGCCAGGTATCTAATGCTCAGAGCTCATGCTCTGTAAACATTCCTGGACTGACAAGGGGCTCCAGGACACTTGATGCTGACTAGCACCTTCACAGGCCCCAGGCAGCTGCTCTTTGTCCAAATCAATTTGTGCTCCCAAGTTGTGACTCCCAGACTTTCTGGTCTTTGCTTACATAAGGTCTACAACACTGGGCTTATCCTCAAGAAACATCACTACCACCCGGGCTCCTGGGAGAAATGCAGGTTTCCAGGCCACACACCAAATCTGCTAAAATAGCCTCTGATGGAGGTGTTTTAAGTACACAAGGACCACGTGATTCTCTACACCCCTCTGATCTCACGTTACCTAGATGGGGCCATGGGTGAGCCTCACTAACAGAATAGGCAGTGCCAGTCCTGCTGTGGCAGTTCACCCAGAAGGGCAGGGTTAGGTGACTCAGCAAGGAGGCAGATCCCAGGACTATCTCACTTTTAGAAGAAAAATGATTGACAGCGCAAGTGTTGAGTGCTCCCTGTACCAGAGCATCAGCGCTGCCCAAGAACTTGTGAGGAATGCCAGGCTTTAAGCCCCGTCCTAGAATTATCCAGTCAGAAACGTGGGGCAGGGCTGGCATGATTTGTAACTCCTGATGCGTGTTGATGGATGTCCACTGACTTCCTAAGTCCACTAGGTGGCCACTTGAGACCCAGCAGTTCACTCGGTCTCTCAGCCTTAAGACATCTAATTGATCCTTATGACTTTACTAGTGGCCCAGTGCATGAAATTCGTGCACATTAAAAGGGGATTAATTAGAGGAAATATTTTAATATTGCTATTTGCCCTTTCTCTATAATAGAAGTGTCAGAGATTAAAAAAATTAGTAAAACGTATATGAAAATCTGCCTCCTTTCAGAGTCTGGGGTGCACCACGGAACCCAGAGTCAAGTCTTCAACCACCCACGTGCACCTCAAAATCGCTCAAGACCCAAACCTGGCCGGCCCCCTTTCATTGGGCTAGATCCAGACCTGACGGGTCCCACACTGTCAAGCCCTGCCAGGTGGAGGGTGCAGCCTCAGGTCCCCTGGGTCCCAGGGCAGGGAGGCACAGCCTGAGGTCCCCAATCAAGCCCCACTGGGTGGAGGGAGTGGCCTGTGATCCCCCAGCCTGGCACCGGGGCAAGGGGCACAGCCTGAGGTCCCCTGGCCTGGTGCTGGGGTGGGGGGCATGGCCTGAGGTTCCCCGGCCTAGCACCAGGGAAGAGGGTGCAGCCTGAGTTCCTCTGACCTGGTGCCAGGGTGGGGGGAGCAGCCTGAGGTCTTTCATCAATCCCTGCCAGGTGAGAGGTGTGGCCTGAGGTCCCTCCTCAAGCCCTGCTGGGTGGGAGGCATGGCCTGAGGCCCCCTGTCAAGCCCCATGCAGGAGGTGGGTGGGCGTGCAGCCTCAGGTCCCTGCTGATTGCTCCTTAAGGCTCGTTATGGGAACTTAGCCTCAGCTATGGGTGCAAATTGATAGGAAAGACAGTCAATTTGCATATTCCATCTTTATTATATAGGATTAGTTCTTCCTCTTCCTAATCCAGCTCCTTCAGAGGAGCCAGAGGGCCAATCCCTTCCGTTTCCTCTGGCCGTCTTCCTTGCTAACTGCCTTTTCCACAGGGGACTGCTCTGGAGAGGCAGCACTGGGGCCTTAGAGAAGCCCTTCAGTGCAGACACTGAGGGAACGCATTGACAGCCTGAACAGAAACCCCAGGCTCCCATCAGTCATCAGGAGAGGGGACTGTCAGGGATGAGAACAGCTACCATCACAAGGAAATGCCGAGTCCTCTGACACCTGCTGCTGTCTGTGAACAGTCCAGATGAGAGGAAAAGGCAAATGATGGTGGTGCTGAGTCTTTGAATGCAGCTACCACCCTGGCCCCGCTTAGTCAGGGCTCTGGAATGCAGAGCAGGGCCATTTCCAAATGGTCACCTGAGCTTACACCCTTTCCTCTCTCCCTCCACGATGCTTCCTGATTAGACCACAGAAATATATAAATGGAGAACATCTACCTATTGGAGAATGGGGATCATCCAGAAACTTTGAAAAATTTCTGGGAAATACAGTGGAACCTCAGATCTTAAACTTAATTCGTTCCAGAAGGCTGTTCAAAAACCGAAGCATTTTTCCCATTAGAAATAATGTAAATTGAGTTAATCCATTCCAGACCCCCAAGTGATTCGTTTTAATTTTTCTTATATACAATGCATGTCTAATGTACAGCTTAACCTATAAACACTGTAAAAACAAAAAGGACATGAAATGTAAATGAAAACAAAATGGAAATTAAATATAAATAATGGGAATTTAATAAGCAGCAAAGAAAGCAAAAATCCAGAACATGCACAGTACAATGTCTTGAGATGTTAACAGCAGTAAGCTCTGACTTGAGCATCCCGAGACACGTGACTGATCGTACAGGTCTCAGCATGAGAGGGCTGTCAGCTTGAGGCAAACTGTTTGCGATGCGACATGTTTTAGAATTGAGGTCTGACTATATGCATTTGGGACGTGATTGAGAGGGCTGCCTAACAGGTGATGCCACGTGTGTGATGGTGGGGCCTGTGAGCAAAGGTGATAGAAACCGAGACGTGGACAGTCTCAGCTCTGTTGCTGAGCTTCTTTGTCCTTATTCCTAGTGAAGTCCGACTTCCCTCTGTCAACAACAGTTGGGACAATTATGCAGGATCCTGAAGCAAACCTCCAAATGGAACCTCAGACCTCCTGACACTGCTGCTTTTTTACATAAATGAAGGAACAGCTTGTCCATTTGTAATCCAAACAAGGCAAAAGGAAGCTGTGCCTGGATTTCGGCACAGGTCCACTGCTGCTGGGAGAAGGGAGTCAGGAACCCCGTGCTGAAACGAAAGCCAGGTATTGGTCAGCTTCCCACTTCCCACCTTGCTCCTTTCAGTGAGTGAACAGTGGCAGTTCTGAGAACCAGCACCATTTGGATACCTGGACTATCACTTTTAAGAGAAGAACTAATATTTTAATATTGTTTGGGCATCACATTAGACACAGACTAAAGAACAAAAGAAATGTTGTACTTTGATGTCCTAAATGCTGTACTCTTTATGTTCTAAAATTTTTGTGCTACAGCAACTAAAAGAATCAAAAAGCCTGATCTAAAGATGGGGGGGGGGAGAAGGGGAGGTGCGGGAATCCTCAAATGTGGAAGACTTTATCACAGTCAGGACTGTGACTGCTTCGCCAACACCAGTCTCACTAAAGAATGTTTGGAAACTAATGCAGTGATTACAGCTGTTCAGTGTATCCTAAGCATGACGGTAACACTAGAAGTCACTCCAACACAGGACCCACGGAGGAATCCGGGCAGTAAAAGGGCTGCTTGTCATCCAGCCAATGCGTCTCAGGAGACAGTGGGTCTTCAAGGCCTTCACAAGAAAGCATCTGACACTCAAACGCCAAGTCTACTCAAATAGGCTTCCCAGGCAGCTTTTCTGTATGTCTCCGCTGCTTCTAGACGATTGGCTGATGCTATTATACCCCGGCCTACAATGATGATGTCAGAACCTCGTTTGCCAATAATTTCTTGTGGGCTATTGTACTGTTGGCCAAGATTATCACCTGCAGAAACACAAAAGTTACTATTCAACACAATACAAACAGCAGAACACTGTCACGTGACTTTCTGGGAAAAGTATCTAACCAGCTTTAAATAACACCACGCTCTGGCTTTCCATGCTCTTCCGCACAGCAAGGGAGTGAATACAGGTGAAGAGAGACCCAGACAGGCTAGAGATATCCACAGAAAAGCAGCTAACCAACTCCTTTTCAGTGCTCAGACTATACAGGGGGGCAAAAGTTGGTTTACAGTTGTTCCTATGCAATACAATAATCTATAATACAAGTATAAACTCTGTTTCACATACAACTATAAGCCTACTTCTGCCCCACCTTGAATATAAAGCCTGTTCCTTAATTTTGTTTTTTCATTCTTTTTCTATCTTTTTTTATTGAGGTACAACTAACATATCACATTAGTTTCAGGTGTACAACATAACGATTCAATATTTGTACACACTGAGAACTGATCACCACAATAAGTCTACTTAACATACATCATCTGGCATAATTACTAAATCTTCTTTTGTGAAGAGAACTTTCAAGATTTAGCAACTTTCAAATATGCAATACAATATAGTCGATTATAGTTGCCCTGCTGTGAGTACATCCTCATGACTTATTACCTTTGAGCCCCATCACCCATGTCTCCCATCCTTCAACCCCTACCTCTGCCAACCCACCAACCTGTCCTCTGTATCAATGAGCTTATTTAATTTTTTGTTTGTATTTAAATTCCACATATAAGTGACCTCATGTGGAATAACTTCTGTGGGCTATTGTACTGTAAGTCAGTCTCAGTCTGACTTACTTCACTTAGCATAATGCCCTTGAGGTACATCCATGTTGTTGTAAATGGCAAGATTCCATTTCCATGTGGTTGAAAAATATACACATAATTAAAATTTCTATATCCATAAATAAACACATAGGTTGTTTCCATATCTTGGCTATTGTAACCAACGCTGCAATGAACATGGGGGTACACACCTCTTTTCAAGTTACGTTTTTGTTTTCTTAGGATAAATACTCACAGTGGAATTGCTAGATCATATGGAAGTTCTATTTTAAATTTTTTGAGGAACCCCGTTATACTGTTTCTCTTAGGAGCTGCACCAATATATATTCCCACCAACAGTACATAGAGTTCCTCTTTCCCCACATCCTTGCAAACACCAGTTATTTCTTGCCTCTTCATAAGTCATTCTAGCAGGTGTGAGGTGCTATCTCATTGTGGTTTTCATTTGTAACCTCCCTGATGAGTAGTGATGCTGAGCATCTTTTCATGTATCTGTTGGCCATCTGTGTGTCTTCTTTGGAAAAATTTCCAAAGAAGATCTGCCCATTTTTAAATCAGATTATTTGTTTGCTATTGAGTTGTACAAATTTTTCAAAAATATTTTATCAGATACATAATTTACAAATATTTTCTCCCATTTCAGTAGGCTATCTTTTCATTTGTCAATAATTTCCTTAGCTGTGCAGAAGCTTTTCTGTTT
This sequence comes from Murina feae, assembly GCA_004026665.1. NCBI lineage: Eukaryota > Metazoa > Chordata > Mammalia > Chiroptera > Vespertilionidae > Murina > Murina feae. Next base: position 7,233 of record PVJC01021803.1, on the reverse strand, counting down.
GGTATCATCCTGCTTGCTTATTTTTGATTTTTGGTGTCAGGTTTTATTTATTTTTATTTTTAAATATATTTTTATTAATTTTAGAGAGGAAGAGAGAGAGCTAGAGAGCTAGAAACATCACTGATGAGAGAGAATCAACAATCAGCTGCCTCCTGCACGCCCCCGACTGGGGATCTAGCCTGCAACCCAGGCATGTGCCCTTGGCCGGAATCGAACCTGAGACCCTTCAGTCCACAGGACAACACTCTATCCACTGAGCCAAACCAGCCAGGGCTTGGTGTCAAATTTTAAAAAACTATTGCTGAGACCGATGTCAAGGAGTTTAACCTATGTTTTCTTCTAGGAATTGAAGGTCTTACATTCAATGCCTGAAGTGTATGGAGTAAGATAGTGATCTCATTTCCTTTTTTTTTCATGTAGCTGTCCCATTTTCCCAACCACATTTTATTGAAGAAACTGTCTTTTGTTTTTTAAACTTAAAAAAAAAAATCTTACCCAAGGGTATTTTTCCATTGATTTTTAGAGTGGAAGGGAGAGTGAAAGACAGAGAGAAATATCAATGTGAGAGAGACACATCGATTGGATGCCTCCTGCACTAGTCCACACTAGGGCCCATACGGGGAGGAGCTTGCAACCGAGGTACATGCCCTTGACCGGAATCAAACCCGGGACCCTTCAGTCCGTAGGCCAACTCTATATCCACTGAGCCAAACCTGATAGGGCGAAGAGACTTTTTCCCCTCTGTTGTATATTCTGGGCTTCTTTTTCATAAATGAATTGACCACATACATGTTGTTTTACTTCTGAACTCTATTCTGTTCCATTCATCTATATGTTTTTATGTCAATAATATACTGTTTTGATTACTATAGCTTTGTTTTCCTTTAAGACTGCTTTGGCTATTCAGGGTCTTATATGGTTTCACACAAATTTTAGGATTTTTTTTTCTATTTCTATGAAAAATGCCATTGGAATTTTGCTAGGGATGGCACTGACTGTAAATTGCTTTGGGTAGCATGGGCGTTTTAATTACATTAACACTTCAAATCCACAAGCACAGAAAATATTTTATGTATTTGTTTTCTTCAATTTCTTTCATTAATGTAATGTACAGGTCTTTCATCTCCTTGATTAAATTTATTTATTGCTAGGTATTTTATATTTTTGATGCAACGATAAATAAGATGGCTTTCTTAATTTCGTTTGCTGATAGTTTGTTTTTGGTATATAAGAAATGCCATGAGATGGAATGTAGGACAGAATAAACTCCCATACCTGTGATAAGCCAATTCAGGAAAAATAAAAATTTTCCAGGTCATCATTTCTTTCACATTAAAAACTGAAGCAACTTTATTGAGTCCCATAGGATATTAAAATATGTATATTTTTATAACCTAGATTACTATTGATTAGAGACTATTAGTGAGAAGGTTTTCAGTTTTTCAACTACTACAACTGCATTTCTCAGACTGCTGAAGTGTTTCAGGTCCAAACAAGCTTGGGAGACAGAATGGACCCCTACTCCACTCTAGAGTCACAGCAGGCATCAGCACACCTAAGGTTCTGCAAGGTCCTCTAACAAAGTATCAAACCATTGCTTCTGTTTAGCCTAGCACATTCTTCCTGGAGCACTGAGCACCTTCTTTGGCAGCATATTTAGAACATCAGCTGGAAAACACAACTAAAATATCTGACACATTCTAATGACAAGTGGTTTTCTAAATTTTCACCCTAAAATTAGACTGCAAGCTACTTCGCATACCTTGGTCAGTATCACCAGGCCAAAGGGCTCATTCATTACTGTTCTAGACAAACAAGCTTTCTCTTTAGCAACTTTACAACAACAACACAGTTTCATTTAGCCTTTGCCGACCTGGGTAAAGAAGCATTTTGGAAGAACCATGACCAATGAACAGACTTACCTCCTGCTTCTAACTGAACTCCTGGAGTCAAATGAAGAAATTCTGGTTTCATGCTTACTCGAGAGCCAGAAATAAAACCAAACACAAATTCAGAATGCTCCTCAGCCATTCTAACCTAAATGGAATGTAATAGGACAGATTACAAGCAGTTAACCACACAGAATAACATTCTACAAGTAATAAATTGGCTGTATTAACTAGTAAGAAACTGCTATTTTATGGATGTCTTTCCTCATTTCATATTAAGTTCATTATATCTAATACAGATAATCTTAACTATGAATCTACATACTTGTTCCATTAACCCTGTCTCTCCCTTTCTCCCAATTAACCAAAAAACACAGTGTCCATACTATACTATAGTAAATCCTATACTAACTATGGTGGTCTAGAATCTAGATGCTGCATCATTACTTACTTTTAATAATGCTTGGGGACCCACTTACTTCCATAAAGGCTATGAGGAAAGTACTCTAGAATACTCTCAACTCTATTGCTTTCCCTCCTCTTTAATATTTGCTAATAATTGGTCTCCACAATTTCTATATCATTATCCCACATTCATAGAAGTTTCTCTAGGTCTGACTCTCTCATTTGGCTCTTCCCTGAGACTTACACTGTTCTTGCCACCAGTACTACCACCTACCAGAAAGCAATGTCTTGTCCTTGAGCCAGACCCAGATCCCCAGAATGACCCACGGACCCCTCTGTTATTGGGAAATCACAGTTGTTTATGGACACAGTTCAGGTGTGGGGTTAAAACCTGGTCCTAGGGCCATGTGAGTTCTTCATTCCCACTGAGAGTATTTGAAATAAAGTATCTGTAAAGGTGATCTATCCAACTATGAAACTTTTAAACTAGTTAATTATCCTCTCATCTCATTTTATTCTGGAATATAAGGGTGGATGCTGGGTATTAAGTGCAGTGTTATAAAAACTTTTAATAATGGGGAGTTACTGGAGGAAACAATGTGGGCTCTAGTTAAGAGCTTTGCCATACAATACCAATCAACACCAAAGACCAACCAAACAAACAATAAACACGAGGGCTGCTGTCCTGAGAATGCATCTCCGTAGGGTTTGGGAGGTTCTGAGATACTGCATATCTGGGAAGCAGCTCTTCAATTTCAACTCAGGTTGAGATAAAAAACAACAACTGTATCTTGAAGGTCAGGTAAGCGTGGCAAATGTTTATCTGACCAAATATCTGTTTCAATGTTTCTTTCAATTCAAATCTCTTAAGTGTTCATCGCATGATATAAAATGCTATGAACTACCAGAGAATTCTAGCCAATGAGTATTAATATACTGTCACATTAACTGCAGTTCTTCTTTTTTTTAGTAGTTTCATAAACCCAAAAAGAAGATATTTTCTTCCTCTAGAACATGTGGTTTACAGCCCAGTCCCTCTGTCACTTACTGCTGCTTTAGTGTAGTTCCCAGTGGCCAAGGAGCCAGTGGAGCTCATTTCCGCAATGAGCAGGCACCCCCGGTGCAGAGACAGGCCAACTTCTTGCAGGCCTTTCACAACTCCTGAGCCTGGCACCACGTGAGCATTTACTACATCTGCCCAGGAAGCTATTTTAAAGACACCACCTAAGAAAAAGGCAAAAAGATATTTCTTAAATTTCACACAAAAACCTTTAACATTTTGCCCAAACAAGTAGAATATGAAATAATGTCTTAGTAACATGTTAATGAAATAGCGAAACACTTCAAGAATTTTAGTGTTTCAGTGGACTTACGTATGGTTCTAAGTGTGAAAAATGTATCCACCTAGTAGCTAGTTGAGAGATCACAATAAGAAAATTCTTGCAAGTTCTGTACTTAGTTCACAAGCAACACTAAACTGTTCTTCTTGCAAGCTGAAGCTGTGATCCATAAAACTTCAATTAGAAATGAACCCCCGTGAAGATGGGTGCTTATGAAGGTCAAAGATATCAACATTTGGCCATTCCTCTGAAGATGATATATTTTCATTCTGCAGAGATCTCATAGCAACTTTACCATTTTTCAAATCTTCTACTTGTTCCTAAGGTCTTTTTAGGTTTTCAAATATCAATAAGCAATTATTTTCATTTAAAATGTTAACAGCAATAACCCTAATTGATTTTTTAAAGATTGTATGTTAACCTGTAAAAAGTTTAAATAACTCTTATATCAGTCAACAAACTAAAGAGGACATGTGAGGCACATAAAAAGAAAACATGCGTGTAGACAAATCCATCCCAAAGAAACAGCTTCAGTATAAGCATGCATCACTTTAAAAAAATCCCAAAAGATATCTATACATGTTAATAACATGATAAAATAAATATAAGGTTAGTGAAGAAAAAGCATTAGATATGTACACTATGGTAGAAATTTGCATAGAAGGATAGGTAGGGAATTAAGCTATTTTTTCAACCAACATATGCTCTATTTTGAATTTAACAAAATATTCTTAAAAGAATATCAACAAAACTTGTTCTGCTAAAAATAAATTTTATAACTTTATACTACTTTTTCATCATTTCCCACAGCTGCAATTTTCATTCTTCAAATAACAGAATTCAGTGTTTTGCCATGCCCAACCTCCGTCATTTTTGCCTGACTAGACCCTATGTGCCTGTCTTCTGGCACACCTTTTTTTGTTTTTTGTTTTTTTAAGGGGAACTATTCTTTATCAGATCTTGGTTTAAGAAGTTTATACAGTTAACCATCTCACATTACCTACGGGTGTGGCATATTATACAGGCGTTAGCTATATCTTCAGCTATTCTATACTAAAGGTATTCTAGACCCAGTGACTGAATTGGGGTAGGCATGAGGACTGTGCCTATCTGAGAAGGAAAAGGAAGAAGGAAGAAGGCAGAGCTAATAGAGGAAAAAGCAAGTCCAAAAAACATCACTTGAGCTCCTGGATCCAATCATGCTTGGCATCCTGTTCTATGGGTGGACTTTCAGTGATGTGAGCCAATTTCCCTTTTTTCTTCAGCTCGTTTAAGCTAGATTTCTGATTCCTGCAGATTCCTAAACAATACTTACCTTCATACTGCTTTTTTACTGTGTTTCCTATGTCTGCAAATTTCCGGTCTTCAAATATTAAGAACTCATGGTGTTTTGCCAGAGTTGTTAACTCCTTCATCACATCCAGAGTAAAATCATTCAAAATATCTACGTGAGTCTTGAGTATGCAGATGCTGGGTCCTAAAGCATCTGCTAGCTGCAACAGCTCTCTGGACTCCGAAATGTCAGCAGAGAGACACAGATTGGTCTCCTTCTTTTGCATAAGCCTGAGCAGCTTTGATGCAACTGGGTGGATCCCGGGCAGCTCTGCACGTGCACCAAAGCTGAGTTCGGGTGCTTTCTTTATACACGGGAGAGAGCCATTCTGATCAGCTGCCACAAAAACATTCTCCTGAATAAATTTCTTCACTCTCTCAACCATCTCAGCATCAATTTTTTTCTGCTGCTCAAGAATCTCCAGCACTTTGGACAATGTACACACCGAGTGGAGATGAAGCCCATGCGCCTGCAGCTTATCCTTGCCCCCTTGCTCTCTGTCCAGCAGCACTATGACATCCGTGACCTTCAAGCCCTCCTTCTGAAGAACCTCAACAGTTTCCAAAACACTAGATCCACTGGTAACGACATCTTCAATGATCAAACAGTTTTCTCCTGGATTAACAGCCCCTTCTACAAGACGTTTAGTCCCTGGACAAGAAAGAATTACATTGATTCCAATTTAATATTTCACCAACTCAAGATGTATCTTACAAAATAAATCTGCATGTATTTATGAAGAGGTGGATAATCTAAATCTTATTTTCTGAAAAACTACATCGGAACAACTTTATTTCTGACGAATCTTCAATGTGTCATAATTACTGTTTTATCCAGTGTCTCTGTATCCCAAAATTGTCAGTCACAGATACAGAATATTTACAGTAAAACTAGCAAATTATTTTGTATTGTAAATAAAAACTACTTAACATGTTTATAATCAAAGTTTCAAATATGGGGTTCCTTAAAGCAAGATAACCTAGATCAAGGAAAGTGATGAAACAAAGAATAACACAATTTCCTCAATGAAATCATTCATTTTTCCATCAACAAATCAGCTCATAACTCAAGATCAGCCAAAAAATTGGCCTTTACATATATAGATTCAGGAGAGAAAATACTCAGCAACCATTTAGACCCATCATTACAACTTTATAAATTATATAATGTAATGTGACTAAATATACTTTGCCATTCCAACTCCAAGACAGATTTTCAGATGACCTACAAAATGTAAATAACTGAGGCTATAGGCTTCACAGATCATTTTTCTGGTTCCCACTACCAAAACTGTCTAATTTTGAAACAGAAATAGAATTGGTGACCATTTCGCCCACTTTTTGAGTTTTACCACAGGTACCATCTTCGCCCTTTTCCCATTCCTTTCCTAATGAAGAACTGGTAAGTTTCACTGAGTCAGCTTGGACTAGAACGCAAGACCGAGTATTTATAGGCATATTCAAAAATTAACAATCTTATTCTAAGAAATATTTTTGAAGACAAATCATACGGAAATAGAAATAATAGCTTCCTTGTGGGCAGAGATTCATACAGATAAACAGTGTGCCTTTAAGCAGCATATATTCTTACTATTTTTTAAGCAGACAACATCAAACAAAACTAGCCAAAATAGTTTAACAAACACCAATAAATATAGCACTTCCCCACTTAACAACTCCTGGTCAATCTTGTTTCAGCTATATCCCTTCTCCCCGAATAGTTTTCAAAAGCAACCCTCAGAAATCATGATTTCATCATAAAAATTTTTAGAATGCATCTATAAAAGGATTCTTTAAACAAACAAACAAACAGAAATACTATCACATCAACACAAAGCAAAACCCATTGCTTAATATAAGAAAATGACCCTAACTGGTTTGACTCAATGGATAGAGTGTCGGCCTGCAGACTGAAGGGTCCTGGGTTCGATTCCCATCAAGGGCACATGGCTGGGCTTCAGGCACTATCCCCAGTAGGGGGCATATAGGAGGCAGCCGATTAATGATCTTCTCTCATCATTGATGTTTCAATCTCTCTCCCCTTCTCTCTTCCTCTCTGAAATCAATAAAAATGTATTTCTTTTTAAAAAATCAAATATAAAGTTCCAATATTTTTAGGTTGATTTGGTTTTAAAGCAAGCCCACATATTTAAAACATCCACCTAATAATCTATTGCCCATGAAAAAAGTATCTTCATTAAGAACTTCATGTGGCACTTATATTGCTTTGAGTAACTTTATTTATGTATATTTCTTCATGTAATCTT
>PVJC01021802.1:0-27911 GCA_004026665.1 Murina feae | reverse complement strand
GGGTGATGGGTGATGTGGGGGTGGGGAGCCGATCAGCGGGTGGCAGGTGATGTGTGTGGGGTGGGTGGGGTGAGATGTGTGGGTGGCAGGTGGCAGGTTGTGCGGGTACAGGCTGGGCTGAGGGACCCCCGAATGCACAAATTTTTGTGCACCGGGCCCCTAGTATTACATATACTGCTCTGTATCTTTCTTTCTATTGTTCCAGTTATCAACACCTAAGTTGAGCAATACTTATCATCTTCCAATAGCACCCCATTTAGACCTATCTTCTCCTTTAAGTGACTGCATAATATAACTGAGTACAAGTTGTAACATGGAATTGTTATGAAATAGACATGACCCAAGACAGTACTTAGATTCAATCTAGAACCAGTAAGGATTGAGTAAAATACCAAAAAATAAAAGTCCCAGGTCCATGCCTAGAAAGGAAGCTGATACAGTTGATCTATCAGGAGCACTTGTCACCCTACAGGAGATGATATCCATGCGTGGATCAGGCAATAATAACAAAAATTCAAAGAGGTGAGATAGTATAAAATAGTGAAGGCCACATACACAGGCTTGTACTATCTGTCTCCTCTTCTTACCCTCGCTCATGATAGTTAAAGTGTATTAAGCATGTTCTGTATGCTAGGTTCTTAGATGCACAATCTCATGTAATCCTTAGACTGCTCTTCTAAGATGGGTTCTATTATCATCCCATTTTATAGATGAGATAACTGAAACTTACTGAGATTAAAACTTACTGAGATTAAATAACCTGTTCAAGGTCTTACGTGGAGGAGCCAAGACCCGAGTTTCTAATTATATGATTGCTTCAGGAACCTATTCTTAGGCTTCTCCTAGACCTTCACAGGGCTGAGATCATAAGGCTTGACAGAGGCATGGCAGGTGGGACAGGGGTTTTGATGTCAACTTTCTCTCCGGGGCCCAAATTGTTACATCTGGTATGTGTCCCTAGAGATGGATCAGCACAACTTCCCATGGACTAGAAACATCTATTGAAACCACTTGATCTTTTTATATCCTACCACTGCCTCAGGCCAAAGCCTGAAGGGCAACTGAGATGATTTTAAAGCTCCAAGTATATAATATTTTGTTAAGGAATATCCCAATCCACTTCCAGGAAATGGGGAAGACAGAGTTTCATCCCTCTGAGCCCCTAATCAGGCCCTCAAAGTCAAGGGCCTACCTTCCCTCAGCCAGAATGTAATCCTTGTGAGAGAGAGCAAGAATCCCATCTATCTTGTTCACCACTCTCTTCAGCACCTACCAGGGTCCCTGTCTAATATTTAGTAAGTCAATGAATGAGTGAACCCAGAACAGAAGGCAAGTCCTAAGAAGGGTGTGAAAAACCAAGAAATATTCCCAGTATCAAGAGAGAGTCTCAAGGAAGAATCACGGATTTTTAGAAACTTAAAAAATAGTATTAAAAAGGGTTACTTGGGACTCTTTCTTTGCCCCAGTGGGGGGGGGGCGGTGAAGGGGGGACCGGAGTGCCTCCCTCTTCTCTCTGCCCCTCCCCTTCCCTCCTCACCACCCCCATAAAAAAAAAAGGGTTACTTGGCACCCAGTCATGTACCCAACAAATGCCTGTGAAAGACCAGAGATGTTGACAAATTGGCCTCTTGTCTGTAAGAACTTTTCACTGGCCAGATGCAAAGAGACACATCAGAAATATAATTCAGTACCTACCTGGAAACTTTATCAACCTGGAGGTTCCAGGGTCAGACTAAAGACCAGAGCATAAGACCAAAGGCCACTGCTAGACTGCTAGGCTGCATCCCACATGCTGGAGCAGCTCTGATAGGAAGGGGCTCTACCAGGAAGGTAGGAAGGAAAGACAGGGACATGGTTGGGGCAGCTCCCCCAAGGCCAAGCTGGACAGCATATAGGAGGTCCCTGGGTAAATGAAATCACTCCCCAAGAGGTAAAAAAAAAAAAAAAAAGAGAGAGAGAGAGAGCCTGATTTTACCAGGCAAAGGCAACTTTAAAAACATGGTAATACAGCTGTTGTATACATAGCAAAGTTGGTTTCATAAACTTTGGAGTGGAGAATGATAGCATCTGCACACGTGGTCAAGATGCGATCAAATACTGTTGTCCTAGTTGAAATCATCCGAGACCCTTATGTTCCTGTGTTCAGTGCCTCCTCTCTATGCTCCCCAGTCTCACACTCACGTCCGCTGCACGGGCACTGCTTCTCACCCTGGTCTTTTCCGTGGTTAGACTCTTTGGGGGAAGGAAGTCTATTGCATTCATATGCGCCCGGAACACACGTGGTAGGTAGTGAATTATATTTCTGATGAGGCTGACCTATGCAGACATTCTCACCCAATGCTAAGTAATGGGTATTACATATGCTATTTGGACTTGCTATTGATGACTTGACATTATCGTGCACACATGTGCACAGCAGAGTGTGTACACACTAACCAGTGGCATGCAGATGGTCATCTCCCCACTAGAAGTTCCATTAAATTCTCAGCTATGTTTCCAATTATGAAAAGGATGGAGGACCCTGTCTTTTTTTAAAAATATGTTTTATTGAATTTTTACAGAGAGGAAGGGAGAAGGATAGGGAGTTAGAAACATCGATGAGAGAGAAACATTGATCAGCTGCCTCCTGCACACCTCCTACTGGGAATGTGTCCGCAACCAAGATACATGCCCTTGACCAGAATCGAACCTGGGACCTTTCAGTCCGCAGGCCGACGCTCTATCCGCTGAGCCAAGCCGGTTAGGATGGAGGACCCTATCTGTAAGTCTCAGCATGATGACCAGGTATTTAAAGAGGAGTTGGCATGATTCAACAGGTTCTAGAAAATTTGCCAAGGCACAGACTTTCAAGAAAGGCCCTCTCACCTTGCTGAAACAATGGAATTACATCACCCACACACATATCCCAAAAGAAGGAAGGAAACGTTGTGTTAGCTGGGCAGTGGGGGTTTTCTATAATAGACACGCTGAGAAACGCTAAAACTCCTAGTGGCAGCAGATGAACATCAGCGAAAGCCCTTCTCGCAACAGAGCCGGTCCAGTGCACTCGCCCTTACCGCATCCTGTTACCCACCTCCTTTGTAATCTAAGCAGGTGACAACTTCATTCAGTTGTTAGCAACAAGAGGAGGGATCGATTCCCTGCGAATGCCCTAATGACTGGAGACTGGGACACAAACCATAAATGGAGACTTTCTGATTCCAAGTGAAATTATAGTTTGCCCTGTGAGATTGCACAATAAATCAGGGGAAAAACCAGTCAACATAGGACTCGGGGGTCACTGAAGTGATGTTGACACATTACAATAATGAGAACTTGAAATACCTCATGCCCTATTGATTTTTAAGCTGAATCATTCCCACTGCAGAAGATTACAAGACTCTGTCTTAGAATCATGGCTCACACGGGGAGATGCTGATGAAAAATACACCCAATCCAATCAAAATGAAAAGCTTTACTTGTACTTATTACAAATCTAATATCAGTGTCCCTGGGCTGTGTGATAGACACTTAACCTACAGCGGAGGGAAAAGAAACACATTTTTTTTCTTTTAATTAAAATTGTTCCTATTTTTCCTTACACATAGCTCTTTGTCGTGTCTATACAGTAAAAAGTACCCCAAAGAAAAACAGGCACAATGGCTCGATTAGCACAGAAAGGGCCATTTCCTTATGCTTTTCTAATTCCAGGGTAGCTTTCAAGTTCCCTGCATCACCATATCATTTTGAAGAATGGAAAATCACGTCCTAACAACCAACTTATTTCCTCGTCAATAGGAAAAGATGCATTCCGCCAGCACCCAGCAGCCACAGTAAACAAAGAACGCCTTGCTGAGCTCTCCCTTCTCCCTGAAAAGTGCTCCGTGGAACTGAATAAACACAGTTGTGGGAGGCCAACTGGTGACACAAGTTAATTACTAACCTGTCACACAATCGGAGAATGGTAATAATTTATTTTCTCTGTTGCATTAAATATAAGTTGCTTTTTGCCAATGGGATGTGCTGGGGGAAAGGCCGCTAGAACACTGCTGCCTGCTGTATACCCTGGAAAGGGCTGTGCCCATCGCTTAGTCGGGAGATCAGATATAACCTGTGCCACTGCCTGTGCTATGCCTGTTGCTCTGGCCCTGATTCAAAAAAATAACTGTCCACATATCTGGGCTTTAGGAGAGGGGAACTAGTAGATAGGAAAAGCACTGTCATTCCTCAATAAGACTGAAAATATTACCTCATGACTACAAATGTAATTATTACTTCAGTCTACCAGGGTTTAATACATAATAGATATTCTGGCATAACCCATTCTGAGCATGCACTCTTTGGAAACATTTATTGAGGTACTAATATGGGCCAGGCATTCTGCTAGGCATTAATTATGGTGCATATTGTTCACCTGTTCTCTCCTTCATGGCGTCTATAACCTGTCATCACAACGAAACTGTTGAGCTGAACTCCTGCAGGTGAAACCTATGGGATGGAAAGGGCCTGATTATAGATCCAACCCTTGCATCCTTCCGATGAGCTTGGAAGAAATAAATGAATGATATTCAGAAGCTAGCTGGTCTTTCTGTTCCCATGTATATCCTGATTGTTTGTCCTCTACTACCTTGACCTGTTGATGTTTTGCTCCTGCTGGAAATATGTCTGCTTATAAATCTCCCTAAATTCTACTCTTTCACTAATGTTATCAACTTCAGAGTAGCTAGCGGGAAATTGTCACCTTTTATCGTGGCTACAGTTGAGACCTAGGTTCTTCCATGTATCGCGAAGCCATTTATTAATAACATTGAAAGCAGGGGGTTGATTTAAGGCACGTTATCACACTCGTGGGTAGAAAACAGATCAAAAATTGCTATAAAGTGGGGGGGGGCTCTAGGGGTTACCCCGCATGACTTGTTCCAGAGAGCTGCTGTTGTCTTCACACCAACTCGTTTTCGCAAGCCTCCTTCTGGGCCTGGAGAAATCTTTGACAACTTCATTTACAAGCTAAAATGTCGCTGAGAACTGGAGAGATTTGACTGCAAATTTGCAGAGGACTCCAAGCTCGGTGCCACATTTCAGCAGTCTGTCCCAGCCCACCTGCCTCAGCTCGTGTCACCATGAGAAGGCCAGGTCTGGAAGGCACTAGGCAAGCTTCTTTTTTCCCAGCATCAGTGATAAAACAAAGTAGTCGAGTATACTGTTTACGGACTTAGACTGCTCATGCCCGGATCCAGGGTCCACTACGTGTCGGCTATAGGATCCTGGGCAAACTGCAGTCTGAAACTGCCCCCGGTCTGCAAAACGAAGACGAGGGGCACCCCTGCCACATAAGGCGTGTGGGAGGGTTAAAGACGCCATGTCCCGTGCCTCCTGCAGTGCCAGGTACTCGACTCAGTGCATTTTAGCTGTGATGATTTCCCCCCAAAGCGTCAGGGCATTAGCTGAGAGGCATCTGCTGTGATTTTTCTGAGCTCAGTTCAGCAAGGGGCAAGGCGGTGCAGTGACAGTTTGAGATAAGAGTGCCTCAACTGATATGTTCAAGTGGGCAGCCAGAATTGATTCCCATCTGATAGTTTCTCTGCTAGCAAGTCTCCAGCACGGCTACAAAGCGATCGGCGCCGAGAAGCAGTGCTCGCTGTTAGGAAACACAGCCTAGCTCCCCAGCCACATGCACGCCCAGCACTCAGAGCAGCTCCCAGTTCACTCGCTCCGGCTCAGGGCAGAAAGTCACAGGGAACACAGGAAGATCGACACATGAAATAAAGTTCCAGAAATTAGATAATGCTACTGTCTCCTTCCAACAAGGCCCCTGCCACCACATACGCTCACAGTCTGGTCTACACTTACTGGACAGAAAGAAAAGAGCGTGTGTAGCGTCTAAGTGCCGATTCAGAAGCATATATGCTGGGAGGCCAGGCCCGTCGAATTCCCCTGGTCATTTGCTACCGGGCACCACTGCGCAGCATGCATCCTTCTGGTTAACTTCTCATGGAATCTTTCCATAAACATACGCTTGTTCTTGTCATCAACATTTTGTCCTGTCACCGCAACAGATGGCTTTACGCTGGAGCATATGAAAATTATTAAATACTGTATAAGCCTGTGGAATAGGAAGGGCCTCTGGAGGGCTGAATGGCTCCAGCAGTGATGTACAGCGGCCACACGGGATCCCTGTGAGAGGCAGGGACCTTTAAATCGTGCTGTTGAGTGGAAGTGGTCACCATCAATTCCTCACCTTCACCGCAGGGAGATGAATGAGGAGGGGCTCAGCGTGCCACAGACAGATCTGGGCCAGGCCGAGAGGCAGAACAGACTGCGACTGGGAGCTGTGAAATACTGCCGGGCGTAACCGGGGAGGGTTGTGAAATCCACTGCTTGGAGATCTAAAAGCCAGAAGAAGCCGCCATCTGTCTGAGACGGTCCCATAAAGTCAGCTTAAAGACACAGCCGTGAGCTGAGGGACACGCAGGCAGCTAGCTGATGGCTCTATATAGACTACTATATAGACCCCATTTACAACTACTCTCCCGAGCCAGACAGATAGATGTTTACTCAACCAATGAGCGTTGCCATCCCAACCAACCCAGAAGGCCTGACGGACAGATCAGTGAATGAGGTGCAGGTCATCGGGATGGTGGTTAAAATGAGGGCTTCTCAAGCCAGACGGCCCAACCACCATGGATGGTATCATCTCGCCAAGTTCCCTGTGCACTCTGCGTCTGACTCCTCACATGTAAGAGAGGGTGATGGTAGTACATACACCGGAAGGCTGTTGGGAAGACAAATGAGTGAGCAGACACAACAGGCCTGCCATACAGCCTGGCATATGCCGGGAGCCACATAAATACTGGCTGGTCTCTATATTTAACACTATGTTTTGTAGAAATAAACATTAAGTGGGGGGTAAGATTTTCGATTTTCCCCCCCTTTGATTGGTTCCCATGTAACCGGCACTGACTCCCAACGGGCACAACAAATTCATGTTTTACAAAATGCTCCTGAGTCAAAAATCGCCAAAGCCCACTCCTGGGCATTTATCCCAGAGAAGGGAAATGGCTGCTCAAGCAGAAACCTTCACACAATGTTCACAGCTGCCTTGTTTGTGGCAGCCAAGACCAGCCCCGAGGTCCTGCAGCAAGTGAATGGCTAAACGAACTGGGGTACGTACCTCATGCTGTGGAGCATTACCGAGTACTGGAAAAGGGGGAAAATGATTGGTATGTGTAATAACATAGGTAAAACTCCAGGTAAATAAGCCATTCACCAAAATCAAGGACTGCTCGATTCCACTTATCCAGCATTTTTTTTGAAAGAACAGAGTTTTAGAAATGGAGGCTGACAGAGTTCAGGGGTGGGGTTGGGGGTGCCCAGAGGAGGCATATGTGCCTGTGAGAGAGTCCCTGTGATGGAAGTTGTTCCGTTACTTATCTGTGGTGTTAAATTCATGAACCTACATGCATAAGGAAGTTGTCTAGGACTAAATGTGTGCCAAGCTCCCTGGGGAAGTCTGAGTAAGATGAGTGGGTTGTAGCAATGTGAACACCCTTGGCTGTCATGTGACACCATGGTTTTACAAATTACTATTATTGGGGAAAACGGAGTAAAATGTACAAGGGATATCTCTGTATTTTTTATTATGATGGCATCTGGATCTATAGTCACCCCAACAAAAGTTTCTATAACAAACATTGACGAAGCCAAGATGAAGGGGAGCAATCAGTGTTTGAAACCACTGAGTGATGGCCAACCTGCTCCCTGCTTGTTAAGAACCACCTTGAGCCCTAACTGGTTTGGCTCAGTGGATAGAGCGTCGGCCTGAGGACTAAAGGGTCCCAGGTTCGATTCCGGTCAAGGGCATGTACCTTGATGTACCTTGGTTGCGGGCACATCCCCAGTGGGGGGTATGCAGGAGGCAGCTGATCCTATGTTTCTCTCTCATCAGTGTTTCTAACTCTCTATCCCTCTCCCTTCCTCTGTAAAAAAAAAATCAATTTTTTTTTTTTTAAAAGAACCACCTTGAATCTCTACGCAGGTGAAACTATTTAAGCACCACAGACATTATTTCTGCAACGGAATGATGCCTAAGTTGCACTGATTAGTTCTAGGTGTGGCATGTTTGGTTGCTACTTTTCAAGGCACTGAGATTCGCCCAGGAAAGGGCACTGGTTTCTGAGAGGATCTGAGCAGCGCCCGCCTTTCCCTGAAGTGTTTTATTATTCTGAGCCGGACCCACTGCATCTCCCAAGGTATGGAGTTCGGTTTGAGATAAAGATATTTTATCTGCTCTTACAGCAAATTGAAAGGCTATATAAAGGGTTTTGTTATTGCAGTGTTTTCATAAATATATAGTAAACATCCTTCACAGTGGGAAATGCAGCCCCAAAATACAATTTTCCTACACAGCCATTCATGTGGCTTGCAACGGAAGATGAAATGACCCAGAGATGAATAAAAAAAATAATAGCAGACAACTTTTAGCAGCCCAGAGTCCCTGACAGACACGCACAGCTGGGAGGATAAGGACCATGATTTGCAGCGCCTCCGATGAATGACAAGTGTCTGCAGAAAACAGGGAATTTCGGGTTCCTCTGTGGCCAAACCATTACAGTTAACATGTGGCTCTATCATTTTCAGAAATTGCCAACAGCCAACCACGCCATTGCAGAGCGCACACCGACCCCCAGACCTCAGCCCAAACATCACTGCTAATCACACAACTTCCAGGGATCTTCTCCTACCTCTTTTTGAGGCCCTCTGGAGCACGTTTTCAATGCAATTTGGGATGCCTGTACCTAACACACAAGACTCGGGTTGCTATCTAAGCTGATTTATGTCAGCTTGGGGTGAGGCGCTGATCACGGATCCTATGAAAAAAAATGGAAGCTCTTTTTTTTTAACCAAGTTCTTTAATGTAAGTAGAATATGTGTTGAAAATACGAAGGAATAGCGGTATACTATTTTATGAACAGCTTCACTGAGGTGTAATTGATATACAACAGAACTGTGCATGTTTAATATGTACAATTTGATGAGTTTGGACATATGCGTCCACCCATGATACCATCAGGATCAAGGTAATAAGCACATCTGCCACCTCCAAAAATGTTTCCTTGTGTCGTGTGTGTGTGTGCGTGCATGCGTGTGTGTGTGTGTGTGTGTGTGTGTGGTAAGAACACAATGTAAGATCCACCCTTTCAACCATTTTTTAGGCCTCACATGAGGATATTTTCCCATTGATTTTTAGAGATATTGGAAGAGAAGGAAAGAGAAACATCGATATGAGAGAGATACATTGATTTGTTGCTTCTGCAAGCACCTTCACTAGGGCCAGGGATCGAGCCTGCACCCCAGGTACATGCCCTTGACAGGAATCAAACCTGGGACCCTTCAGTCCACAGGTCGATGCTCTATCCACGAGCCAAACCAGCTAAGGCTTAACAATTATGTAGGCGCACATCACCACACTGTCAGCTATAGGGATTCCATTGCACAGCAGATGTTTACGGTTTATTCATCTTGCATAATCTTAAAAGCAAAACTTCATGAGCTCCTGCTCCCCTCCCAGTCACACTCCGCACTAACCACAAAGGTAACCCTCCCTTTGCCATCTTTGCAACTTCACTGAGTATATAAAACGTTTGCACGGGGGTGTTTTGTTCTAAGGAAGTGTTCCAAATGCCTTTCTGACATTTGGATTCTTGATCCCTTACACCACCTCCGGCACCATTTTAGGTCAATGCAGATCCTCCTCCTTCCTTTGAATGCTTGTTGGCATCCAATCCCCTTTCGTTAGGCATTTAGTTTGCCCCAATGTTTCCTCCCACTGTACACTAGGCTGCAGTTAACAGTGTGTATCTGTTACAGAAATCCTAAAGTGACAAACGCAAGGTCAGAGGATATGCACTTTTTTCAAAATGAAAATTTCCGAACTGTATTCCACAAAAGAATGTACCATTCCACACCTTCTCCAATAATGTGAAAAAAATATGTTTCATCAAATATATTGTTTTCCAATGTGATATATGAAACATTTAGATATACAGATGAAACTTGCAATATATATGCACATGTGTACACACATATTTGTAGATATGGCCATATTTTCATGTACTTTTTGGTATTTACATTTGTTTTTCTGAAACTATACACATGCTCTTTGCCAGTTTTCCTTCTGTATCAATGGTCAGTATATCTGTCCATCCATCCATCCATCCATATATTATGCCAACAGTATAAGAAGGTTAGTTTTAATAAGAGGACCACAGCCTGGCTGGAGTGGCTCCATGGCTGAGTGTCGACCTATGAACAAGGAGGTCACAGTTTGATTCCCAGTCAGGCACATGCCCAGGTTTCAGGTTGGATCCCCAGTAGGGACCTACGGGAGGCAGCCCACTGATGATTATCTCTCTCTCCCTCTTCCTTCCTCTTTCTAAAATAAAAAAAATTAAAAAATAAAAATAAAAAAGAGGACCACAGGGACTTCCTCGGACTAAACAAACTTGATCTATGTTAGAATAACGATTATTATGGCTTTGAGTCAAGAGGGTGAAATGAAGTCATAATATTTCAAATTTGATCACCAACCTCTAATCATTAGCTATGGATAAGCCTAGAAAAGTCACCTCAAGTCTCAGTCTTCTCCATGAAAAATTGGCATAATAGGAACATCTACATCATATGACTGTTGGGAGCATTCCATTTAATAATTTGTATCCAGCTGTTAGCACAATGTATGACTCATTGCTAACTCAATAGACAGTATCAGTTGTAATGATAATAAAGAATAATTCTATATATTTAGCAATCAGATAGTGCATTAAAACAAAACCGGGTTTCTTTTTTCTGTCAGCAGCAGAAGTGGGAGCCTGGGCCACTTATTACATTGATGTAGCCTCTACATTTTTAACTTCCTAGGCAAATGGACTCAGAAAAAGTCCATTTTCCCCTTATTGGATGCACTCTTTTTAATGGCACACAAATTTTATCACTGGTTGTCTTTTAGTTTAGAAAGCAGATTCGCATTAAATGTGGAAATATGTTAGAAACCAATCCCACTGGATATGGAATTTAAATGACCATTTTAAATCCAATTTCCTATTATTTTTTTTCCTTTAGCCAATTAAGCAAGATATATGTATTTTAGCACTATAGACTAGTAGACAACACCTAGAAATCTTATCGGATAGTCTTAGCTGTTGGAGTTCATTCCCATTTATTCACCATTTAGCAACATATATTGGCTTAATTTTAAACCATTTCCTGAACCAACACTTAGATGGAATAGGTACTCCACAAAAGCCAATTTGATGAACTGTATGAAGAAAAGAAATCTCATGATAATGGGTCCAACATCAGTCCTTTGACAGTTCTGAAATGAAATTCACTCCTTGCTTTCTTTGCGTAAATGTGAGTTCACTGGGCCTGAAATATATAGGAAGAGCTATAATGATTTCTACTTCCAGCTCAGTTGCTGGACTGTTCTGGGTTGGGGGAGGGTGGCTCAGAGCCCCCTGTTATGCCTTTGTCATTGCTGGCTGGCCAGATCAGCTGTTCAAGAGGGCAGTAATGATCCTTCCTTCCCCGCTGGCAGGAAAAGAATCTGTGCCTGGTCAGTCCACTCTGTGGTTCTGAACCTTCAAGTTGGTTGTGGGTTAATACCTAGGGAGCCTTGTACCAACTCTTACGTAATGCACAGTTGGGTCGGAAGGCTGTGGAAGCAGTTGGCCTGGGACTGGCATCTGTCGCATCGGTGGCTTCCACTGCCACAACCTCCTCTTCCTCCACTATTTCCTATTCAGGATACAAGATGTTTCCTTTTACAGTACATATCCTTCATACTCTTAATAAGAAAACTTTGAATATAAATTCTTCCATCCATGTATTCATTCATTCAACTGAAATGTATGGAGTGCTCTACTCTCATCTTGTTTGTGTGTGTGTGTGGGGGGGGGTGTTTTGTGGTTGTTGTTTTTGTTTGTTTGAGTGGTATTTTCTTTTTTAACAATCATGTATACATGTTTAATAGCAAACTTGCAAGATCTGTTCTTCCTCTGATGCAGAATAAAATCAAATTGGCACTTCTACACAAAAATCTATGAGTAGGCTTTTTTACATGCTGAAATTCAACAGAGAACGAGACAGTCTAGGTCATCCCCCAGGGTTTGAGTGAGGGAAGTTAAATAGACTGGCGTTAGCAAGATCAAGTCGGCCATCGATATGTCCACATTCACCATAACCCACTTGGTATGGGCCACACTGGGCTTCCTAGAAAATTCTGAAAGTGCCAGAAAACCAAAGAATTCAGTTTCTGGATGACCCCTCAGGAGGTCCAGCTGAATAATTTCTCTGTAGTTTTGTACCACAGTTCAGGAGAGAATTAAACAAAGATCATCCATCCTGTAATGATGCCCTTCTAAATACTCCTGTTTCCCTTCAGTGGTTTTGGTTGTTGGGGGTGATCACGCAAAGAGAATTCACAAGCCCTTCTGACTCTGGCTCAGTGCCCCCTGACCCTGAGAAACAGCTACATAGTGAAAAATGAAGCTGTTGGCATTATCATTCACTCTCAATCAAAAATGCTAGAGTGGTGTTCTTGATCAACCACTCCAAAATGAAGCTAACAATGTCTTTTGTCTCAAAGCTCAAGTGAAGAAGTTGCCTAAACGATTATGCTTCTGTGCATTTAGAAAGTCAAATTATTACAGAGCACGGCCAAGTGGTCAGGAGCACAGACCTTGGAGGTTAAGTCCCAGCTCTGCCACTTGGAAGCTATGTGCCCTTAGTCCAGGGGTCCTCAAACTTTTTAAACAGGGGGCCAGTTCACTGTCCCTCAGGCCGTTGGAGGGCCGGACTATAGTTAAAAAACAGAAAAACAAAACTATGAACAAATTCTACGCACACTGCACATATCTTATTTTAAGCAGGACAGGCAGTGGCGGCAAAAACACCCAGCATGTGGCCCGCGGGCCTAGTTTGAGGATGCCTGCTGAGCAAATTACTCAACTTCTCTGGGCCATGGTTCTTTCCTCTGTAGATTGTAGATAATAACAATATCAAACCGAAGGCTTGATTTAAGGGTTAAGTGAATTGATGTTTTAAAGCATCTACAGTAATATAAAACACTACTGAAGTGTTTATTAAATACATAAGCAAATAAACCTATGCGTCACACCTTTAAAGGCAAGAAGAAAATAATGGTGTTTGGATCCTAAGAATGAAAGGTTCTTAGAATAACTGTTTCATGACTCATTTTGGGATGTTACTTTTCTCTTCTACTGACATCCATTCCATAGAAAGAAATTTTGTTTTCCAGAACTTGCCGGAGGAAACACTGAGTAAATCAAAGAAAAGTGGGCATTTTAATCACAATAACCCATGTCCTATGTATAAGGAAAGACACCAGAGTAGGCAGGTGTAAAATTTTAGAGTCAAATGGTAAGAAAATAGGGATTTTCCAATTTTGCATCAGGAGCCTCTTCACAACATCCACGCAGAGATTTTTAAAATGAATGACTGAAATCCACGTAGCTTATCCTTTCCCTTGGACAATCAGACCATGCAGATACTTTAGTCATAGGGCCACAGATACCATTCAGGGCAGAGTTTCTCCCCCTCAGCACTTCCAGCATTATGGGGTGGATACTTCTTTGCTGTTCTGGAGTAGAAGGCTGCCTGTGCATCCTAGGATACTTAGCGACATTTCTGGTCTTCACCCAATAGATGCCAGTAACACACCCTGCCCAAATGCGACAACCAAAAAGGTCTCCAATATATTGTGAAAGGCTGTCCCTGGAGAAGAGGAAGTGAGAAAATTGCTCCTCGCTGACCACCACCGGCTTAAGGCGTCTGTGGAATCCCACATTTGTGTATCTTTCCAAATTCAGAGTACATTTCAGTGGTTGGTATCTTGGTTGACTGGAGTCAGAAAAATCTGGAGTCTAATTACTTATTCTAACCATGAAAAATCGTGAAGATTGCTTCCATGGTTCTAAGTTATGCAGAGCAATACCTACCTTGCAGAGTCCTGGTGAGGACAAGGGAAGATAGGGTGGAGGTCTCAGTCCAACGCCTGACACACAGAGGCAGCAAGGACCCAAGCATCGTCCTGTATTCCTGTTAGCGTTCAGGTGTGATCACATCATTACCTTCCTCATCCTCACTGTGATAATAAACATGGGAAGCTTCTATCTCTACATGCAAAGAACCATGATAGATACAACTGCTGCGTCCATCTTGTTAGCAGACAAGCAACCGGTTTCGTCACGAGTAGAGATTTCAATCAAACAACAAGGAAATATATGCACTGTCCTGTGGCAAATGCAGAATTACCATGACGAGAAAGGAAACGCTAGCAGCAGTTTTCCTACTGTATGCTCCTTAAGGGGTCCTGTCTCCCAAGCAAACAGCAGGCACACTGGCCACCTGGCCTCACGTGGTTGTGGCTGGCTTTCTGCAAAGGATTGAAAGTGTGAGGGAGACAACACAGAGCACCAGTGTATCATCTAGCATACACTGTTGTGTGCACGCTCCTTGTATATCCCAGTCTAGAAAACTTAACCAACTGACCAGCCACTGCAGGGAGTTCAGAGCAGCTAGAAGTAACGTGGCCCGGGAAAGCACAGTGAGATTTGGCTAATTAGATGACCGTGAATCCAAAATTCCAGACTTCGTGACTATGGGTGTAGAGGAAAAGTAACAAATATGGCCACCACTGCTTAAGAAAAAGAAATCAAGCCATCCTAGGACTATGGGTACATTGTGTCGGCTACAACCATATCATGTCTCCAAAAGTCTTCTCTGGCCCGCTTGATATCGGGACTAGCTGAATGATTATTCACCACCAATTAACGTGAGGGAACCAGCCCCTGCTCTTCTTGCTCTTCCTTTAAACTCAACTGAAATGATTTCCCCAGAACTCGCAAATACAAAACTGTGTGAAGAACTTCCAATTGAT
This sequence comes from Murina feae, assembly GCA_004026665.1. Lineage (NCBI taxonomy): Eukaryota > Metazoa > Chordata > Mammalia > Chiroptera > Vespertilionidae > Murina > Murina feae. The sequence continues at coordinate 12,976 of PVJC01021802.1, read as the reverse complement.
CCTATTTACCTCCTGACATCAAAGTCGTCAGACTTCATAAGCCACTGCGGGAGGGGGCTTTCCAATACCCTATAAGTTATGCACACAGTTAACCAGAAAGAACACTTTGAAATTTTTATGGAGCAGCAAAAATGGGGAGTGTATTAATCTAAGCAGTGAAATTGGGCTTTTTGTCATGTTTAATTGCTTGAATTCGTAACCTAGTTTTGCTAAATCAAAAATGAGTGGCTACAGCTGACTCAAGCTTTTTCCGCTTTGGGGGCACACACATAACCGCACCCCCCCTACCCCCCCCACCCCCGCGCGCGCGCGCAACTTTTCATATACAATGTATCTCTATCAATAAAAAACACTCCGGAATTTGAGACTTTATTGAATAATTACATCGAGAGGTTTTTGGGTCTGGCCTTGCAAGCTAAAACTGACTTTGAAAGATTTATGTATTCCCCTTAGTGCTGTGCACACAGAGGGGGGCAGCATGAATACCAGATCCTGGGACTGCTATTTTGTTATATGTGATTTAATACAAATACATTAAAATGCATAATTTAAAAGTTCTCCACACTCTGATTTGTCCATTTACTAATGCCCGTAAGATATGCAAATACTCACCTCTGCATGGAAATGAAGGAAAAGAGACAGAAGGACAAAGATGTGCAGCCGTGAATATGTACAAAGATCTCATGTATCACCACACCCTGAAGTTTCCAGATCAACATCAGAAAAAGTCTACAGTGCAAAAACCAGTAAGGATCCACGCCTTTCCCTCCTGCTTATTTTTATATGTCAGAAAAATCAACACAAGATGGGGATCCAAGTGTCTTCGATGACATTTTGCTTTAATGCCTTTAGAATTACTTTCAAAGAACTTACTCCAGCCTTCTCCATGATAACTTTGAGACTAATACACATACATTTTAAAAATAGCTAAAAATTAAACATAAAAATTTTATTAATAAAGTTTTATTATTATTTCATAAATGTTCTTTTTATTTTGGACAACATCCTGTTTCTCTGGTATGGCAACTCTGCCCAAAAGCTAATATAAAAAGTATAAATATAGACAGAAAACAGGACCAAAATTCCATTTCAGTGGAAATTTTAATGGTTATTTAGCTCAAGACTGACCCATCCAATATGGTTTTCTGTAATTAAACAGAAAATGGTTAGGAACATGCTTTCTGATTCTCATGTAATACTCTCAAAATATGACCATACATTCTCAAAACCTTACAACTATAATTTAGAGGAAGCAATTGTTGCTAAAAGCTTTGTAATTGAAATCTACTTCAAGATTTTGTCATATTCATGGGGAGAGAAAAAAGTCTGGGAGGAAAAAAGGAATAAACTATTTTTTGTGATACTTAAATAATCTATCCTATAAGTCAAGGTTATGGTTATTTCTATCAAGTCCAAGTAAATACAGATTAAAATGGATTCAGAGTCTAAAACTATGGAAGGTAATAGGGAAAATAGAAGTTTGAAGCACAGGCTATAATAGATGAGTGTAAAACTATGCTTAGCCCAATAAAGTTATGACGGTCCAAGTGCACTGTTTTAAAAACCCATCAGTTGGTGATAACAGAAAAAAGATCCAGCTCTTTTCCTGTGACGAAGGCATTTTCCAAGAGTTCATTTGTTTGGTCAAAAAGAAATGACAAGAAAAGTTTATTCACTTTAACAATACATGCTATTAATTAACTCTCATACATTAGCAGAGAATATCAAAGAGAAAGGAGAAAATCACATTCCAATTATCCTTCAGAGTGCAAAACACTGGCTAAAACAAAAATGTGGTAGAAGGTATTGGAAAAGCGTTGTGTTCCAGGCGCAAGAATAAAGACAGAAGGAGGGAAATATAGGTGAATGAGAGAGAAAGGCAGGGATGGAAAGGGGGAGAGAAGGAAGGAAGGAAGGAAGGAAGGAAGGAAGGAAGGAAGGAAGGAAGGAAGGAAGGGAGGGAGGGAGGGAGGGAGGGAGGGAGGAAAAAAAAACAGAAGGTGTCAGGAAAGCAAGAGGAAACCTCTCCCCATAGGAAATACTTCCTCACTCTTTAGTAAAGCAATTTTCTCTTCATAATCCATGGACATTCTAATATACAGGAAACCTCGGCATGCGTAGGGAGTGTGAGTGGGCAGATAAGACTTGAAAAATCCCTGCTTCTTACATGAGAACCATGAATGCCGCCCGCACTCCCTATAAACGCCAGCAGTAAGCAGCTGTCACTCCTTGACTTCAGTTACTCAAACAACAACCCTCTTCAAACTTAATCACAGCAAACCATAAAGGCCTGTTACTCTATCCCACAAACGCATTTATACTCCTGCCCTGTGGGCTCCCGAAGATACCTATTGACCTTAAACCAAACAAGTTACTACCCAGCTCCCCAGGTAAAGAGGATTACGCAACCATATTTTGACCGTCTCCATTAATAAACTGCATTCATTTCTGTGTGCTCCAAATTAAACCATATAAATGAGTAAATTAAGAGATATCTAAAGATACGCATAAAGTGACTCTTTTTTTAGCAAGTAATTTAATGAACAATTTAACAAGATGACTGTGCCAACAAAACTTTTGGATTCAGAATTCCCCTTGCTTCCCTATTAAGTGTATGTGTGTGTGTGTTGGGGAGGGCGAAGGAGGGGGGAGCGGCTCAGCTCTTTTGTCAACAGAAATAAGTAAAACCACCCATTTGACTGTCATCTGAAAATAATGGCTACAGGGATAGGCTGAGCCTGAGTCTTTGAGGTGATCCTTCTAGGCTGATAAATGTCATATTCAACACTCCGCATGCTTTTAAAATGCTTGTCAGTAAACTCCATCACTTTGGAAGGCAAAGCACATCCCCTCCCCGCCCCTATCCCCCCATTTGATCTCTCTCAAAAAAAAAAAAAAAGGCAACTCTTGTTTCATTTAATAAAATGGCCCAGAGTCTATTTCTCAAGTCAAAGCATTTTCGACATTGTCCATTTCACGTCTCTTCCCTGGGAACCAGGAACACAGCGGGGAGAGTAGAGCGCGCAGCCGGCTCGGGAGACATGTTGACACGAACATCAGTGCCTATTCCCACTCACGCACACGCCTGCCCACCGGACTGAGCTGCCAACTTTCCAAATGCCCGGCCCATCTGGCCAGGGGTTTCATCAACGGCTCATTTAAGGGGCCACGCAGCTTTGCAAAGCCCTTGCCAGCCTACTGGGGACTTCCATGCCTTTTCTTCTAAACACTTATTCATCTCTAGAAATAAAGTTAAAGGCAGTCAATGAGCACGGGCAAGGAAGTTCCCCAGGAACTTCTAGCCAGTAAAGAAAATCAAAATCAATACATACCCCGCCCCCCCCCACCCGCCCCCAGGGCTCCCCTATCACTCCTAACGCCCTTCGCCCTCCCGGGTGGTCAGCGCCCCTGGGCGCCCCGCCTGCATGGTCCCTGGGCGCCCAGCCCGCAGGGTCCCCGCTGGCTTTACCTTCCGTGGCTCATTCACGCGCCCTGGACGCAGCCGCCGCTTCCATCGCGGCTCCGCTTTTGCCGGATTGCACCCGCCGCCAGGTCCCTATTCTCATCAGCAGCCCAGGAGGCGCGCGCACCGCCACCCTCTGCCTGCACGTTGGACGCGGCTGACGGCGGCTCCTCTTGCCACAGGCAGCCCAAAATGTCAATTTGCACACTCCTCCCTCCGCCGCCCGCCCCCGGGCCCGGCGCGCTCCCACCCCCTCCCGCGAGTCCGTGGGCTTCAGGACGCGCCGCAGAAGCCAGCCGCCTGCTCGCCACTCTCCCTCTCCCTTGCCTCTCCGTCCCTGGCAGCGCGTAGAGCCTCCCCTCGCCTTACCTGAAGGGCATCTCCCACGACTGCAATTAGATGCCAAGATTTCATCCTGGGCTGCGAAGTGCCGCCTGTTTCCTCCCTGGGAGAGCACGGGCGGGCGAAGTCCGAGGCAGCGGCGCGCGGCCCCCACGTGCTAGCAATGCCAATGACTCCCGTCCCCTCCTCGGAGCGAGCGCCCTGCCGCGCTGGCCCTGGCTGCCTGGCAGCCCCACGCCGTCGCCAGCAGGTGCGGAACGTGCGGGGGAAAGAGCGGGGCGAGCGAGCGAGCGAGCAGCTGGAGCAAGGTGGCAATCAACGCGGAGATGTACACAAAGGGAGGCCACCGAGGTGCCAGGGACGCTGCAGCGCCCCAGCCCAGCTTCCCTGGCCTCCGCGCCAAGAAAAACGCTCGCCAAATTGGACGCCCAATGTTTTTGCAAAGTCTTGCAGCCTGGGGAGGCGGTGGATGAGTGGGTCCCGCCTCCAAGCTTCTCCAAAGGCTTGCAAACCTCGGAGCTGGAGCTGGAATATCTCTCTCTCTCTCTCTCTCTCTCTCTCTCTCTCTCTCTCTCTCTCTCTCTCTCTCTCTCTCTCTCTCTCTCTCTCTCTCCCTCTCTCCCTCTCTCCCTCTCTCCCTCTCTCCCTCCCCGCACGTGTCCCTTTCCTTGTTCTTTCAAGCATTAAATATGTACCACATGACAGAAGAGGGCACCTTGCAAGGTCCTCCCAAGTCCACACTTGACAACCAATTTTAACTCCCCAGCAGTGAGATGTCTGAAGGCAGGATATAAGCACTTCCAATTACTTACACTACTCCTGCATTATTCAGAATGTCCATGGGACAGTATTTACGACTTCTAATATGCTACTACTTCACATATAAATACAGGATAGGATGCAAATCCCATCCGCTCTGCCCCCAACGCTGCTCACAGGATTTCCTCAGTGTGTCCTCCTACTAGCAGCTGCACTTTTTCTAGTGCTGTCATCTCAGACCTTCCTGCACCTGATGCGCTGAATGACGACGCTGAAAAGTTCGAGGAGGAAAATATCTATCGTGTCCTGTAGAACTTTGGAGATCACCTTTGGAAGCGGATTAACCTTGGCCAGCCTGTGTGGCTCAGTGGTTGTGCCTTGACCCATGAACCAGGTCACAGTTGGATTCCCAGTCAAGGCACATGTCCCTTTGCCAGTTCGATCCCCAGCAGGGGGCGTGCTGGAGGCAGCCGATCAATGATTCTTTCTCATCATTGATATTTCTATCTCTCTCTCTCTCTCCCCCTCTTCTCTGAAATAAATAAAAAAATATAATTTTTTAAAAAACCAAAGTGTATTTACTTTGAAGAATGATAACATCAAAGTAAATTTCCCATTTTTGTTGTTATTGTTAAGCGAGTCCCAGCTAGTCCCTGTCTAAGTGCTGATTTCATTAAAGACCAAGCAATTGGTTGGTTGGGGAAGTGAATCTTCTGGATGTAGACAAATTAGTGTGTTTTTGTTTTTTGTTTTTTTTTTTCTTTTTCCTCACAGTTGGAACTGAAAGCTGCATGAAAGCACTTATCAATGGGATGGGAGGGATGTAGACACGGAAGAAGATTTCCCATGTGGGTAAATAGACCGTATTTGATTAACAGGAAGACAGTCATTGGCTTCCTTGCCATTTCTCAGATACTTTTTCTTTTCGTTAAAGGCCTTGTGTACAACTGATTAGAATTTCATATATCAGTGAGCACATTTTAAAATGCTAATAAATCTTGCAGATATTTACTTTCACATTCATTACAGCTTCACATCCAGAGGCAATATTTTTAGGTTTTGGGGGAACATGCCAAGTCCTTATATGGCCATCATCCATCTCCGTCACACCAGTAACCAAATAAGAAGTTTCTTTTTTTTCCCTTCTGTGCATTAGGGTGTTTTTAACATAGCGTTAAAATAGTGTTTCAATTGCTCCTTTGGGAGTGAATAGAAGTTAATGTGTGTTGTCTCCACCTGTTTTCCTGGGGGCAGCGGCACTGAAGGGATGCTAAGGTGACATTAGGTAAGACTTCCTGTCATAGAGATGACGCAGTATATGCCCTGATTACTTTAACAGTTGAAGGCTAACATTAGCACGTGTCCTCTGGTTGAGGCTTTCAATGGCATTGGGTAAAATGGCAAGAGATTTCCAGACTTTTACGTAATCAGACAGGTTTCCAGACTTTTTGCTTAACCATAACCTTATATAATTATAGAGATCTACAAATACAAAGTATTATTTTACTTTCTATGCCAGCGGAAGTTGGCATTCTCATTGGAATAATTTGGTTCACAAATCAGTACACAAAAGCAAGGTTATTCTAAGTTAGGGATGGTGGGGGTGGCGGGTGGAGAGACAGCAAACCCTAATTACAGCCCCATTTGTCCTCCTGTTCCCTGGCACATATGGGCATTTAATCACAGAGTGAGACAACCTTGGCAGATGTTGCCAAACCTGGTTATTGATATAAATTGCTATTCTGGTGCGTAAGTGCCCCAGCAAAGAGTTAAAACAATGTCTGTACTCACCCAAAGGGAACTAAAGGTCTACTCTAGCATCTGTGGCGACAAGACCAGATGACACAGAGCTAAGGTTGTTTCCTCATTCACAGACTATGAGGAAAACAGCAATGGGTGAAAGTCCCAGAGCCCCTGCAGGAATGCAATGTGGTATACAGTCGCTCTGGACACTGATTTCCTGAGAGGTGTTAAAACAGAGGATGTGCTCGCCCTATAATCAAAAAGTTCTACTCGTAATGCACACCCAGCAAACTTATGCACAAGCTATGTTCAGGGATATAACAGCTTGTACTAAAAATAAAATAACAAACTACCTTTCACCATAAAAAGATGATATATCCTATGTGGAAAACTATATAATAGAGACAAAGGATGATTAAACCTGCATTCAAATAATATGTAGCTGTATAAACATGGGTGTTTATAGAGAAAAAGATATCTATACACACTGCATAGTACAACTATAGGTACATATATATTTTTTTTTCAGTAAAAGTTTTGCTGGGATCAAAAAGCAAGTTTGACATAATTCATATACCATGATACCATTCATGAAAGAATATGCACAAATGAAATAGGGTAGATTTTCTCTAGATATATACATATCTATGGACACATATAAAATGATCCAGTCCTGACTGGTTTGGCTCGGTGGATAGAGTGTCAGCCTGTGGACTGAAAGGTAACGGGTTCGATTCCTGTCAAGGGCATGTACCTTGGTTGCGGGCACATCCCCAGTGGGGAGTGTGCAGGAAGCAGCTGATTGATGTTTCTCTCTCATCAATATTTCTAACTCTCTATCCTTCTCCCTTCCTCTCTGTAAAAAATCAATAAAATTTTAAAAAATGTGACTAGGTTATTAAATAAATAAATAAATAAATAAATAAATAAATAAATAAAATGATCCAGAAGGGAGACTGGCCAAATACAGCTGCTGCCTGTTTCTGTACAAGCTTCTAGCCAGAAATGTCTTTTATATGTAAGTGGTTTAAAAAAAAAACATGAAAAGAAGAGGAATAGTTTATTATATGAAAATATATGGTATTAAAACATTCCAATTTCACTGTCCACAAATGCAGTCTTATTGGAATTCAGCTATGTCCCATTTGCTTACACATTGCCTGTGACTGCTTCTGCTCAGTGGCACAGCTGAACGGTGATGACAGAACCCAATGGCCCACAAAGTCCAAAATGTTCACTGTCTGGCCCTTTACAGGAAAAGGTCCCCAATCTCTGGTCTGGAAGAATGGGTCCCACATTCATAACAGTGTCCTCTCTGGGACATGGGAGGAGACTGGGGCTGATGGGGAGGGAGAGAGAGCTCCAGTTCCCCTTTGCAGAGAATTTATTTAATGGTTTTATACTTTAATAAAAGGTAACGTGTGTGTTTTATATACTTCCAACCTTTAAATACGCATACATATGTGCACTCATAAACACAGATGTATAACTTACAAAATGAAGTCTGTATGTATATAAAACTTTTTAAGGCATGCATGTATATGACGTATTCATACATGTAAGTGAATACTATGTGGCTTGTTTTGACTTTAAGGAGAAGGCGTAAACCATTTTTAGAATGCATGTATAAATGCAAAATAGATAGTTCTTGGTGGTAGAAACACAGATGCTTATTACTTTCTTCTTTGTTAATTCAGGTATTTGTCAATTTTCCAAGTAGATATAAATATAAGGAAACAGTTGACCCCACCCCCACCCCCCGCCAGGCCACGTGAGTGGTGCAAACCACCATTGTGCAATAGTATTTTTCTCGCCAGGATCTGCCTTTTCTCTTCAAATTCTGAATGATAAGACCTTCAAAAAAAACATCAAGGTTTGGCTTACACTCACCTAACATTTCTGGAAAACCCCAGTATCTAATTGCTTCTTCACAGGAAAAAAAAAATTGCTAAGCCTCAGTGCACTAAAGATTTTTATAAAAATCAATCTTATCCTTGAAGTAAAATGCATCATAGATTATCCTTTCTGCTAGAAGTTATGGTAATGACCGACTGAGATCTGCCTCACAATATAGTAATATTGCTTCTTTACCAGTTTGAAAATATTTCCTCATAGAAAAGCACAAAGCAGGTTCCAGCAGAAAAATAAAATAAAATAAAATTACATAGCAACCAGGCTGGCACTTGTCAGATTAGAACAGTGGGGCCTAATGACTTTCTTTGTCCTGACATCCACTAATCCAGTTGCATCAGGAAAGGTGAGCTTAATGAAGCACACTGAGCTGGGAGAGCATAGGATTTATGGCGGAGTTATTGTGCTTATATTCCGAAATGGATCCCATTAGCTCGACATTGGTGGCTAGCAAATGACCATGTTTCCTAATAGGCAAATGCATGAGTTACCTGGGCATATTTTAGAAGCCTGCTCTACGAAATGGTGCCCCTTACAACTTTAAACTAGGGCCAGGTGAACCACATTCCCTAATGAGGCATAGCAGACTTTTTCTGAACAAGAAACGAAATTAGTGCCACTGAACATTCATTCCTCTTCTTCATAATTTAGCACATCCACATAACCTTTTCCTTGCGGTGGTGTGTGGCAAGCACACCGCTGAGAGGGATGGTTTTTCATGAAATAGCATGGCAACAAACAAGGACTGTTTTTCAACGCTTTTTATCAATATAAGGCCAACATGCGTTGACCTTGGAAAGTTTAGAAAATTTGGAAAAATACAGGGAAAGGAAGTCACTCATTACTTTACCTCCCAAAGAGAGCCGTGTGCAATGGTTTATCACAAGTAGGCCCACTCAGACACTTTTCATCGCGTAGGTAACTAAAAAGTCATGACCACAACAGACATTTTAGTACATAAAATGCCTTATTCTATTGTTGCACTTTGCAATGTAACAGGAGTTTCTGCCTAATGAAAAAAGATGATATTAATTTTAGCATGCCGCTATGATGCACAGGTTTGTTTCACTTCATGTTCAATAACACTGATATGGACATCTGGATATGGACATCGCCCGTAATGTCATGAACCTGTCTCTGTCCTATATCTCAAGGTAAACATCTGAAAGTGAAACTGATGAGCACTCTTTTTAGGGCTTTAGATATAAGGAACCAGAAGTTATCATAACCTACATCCCCAGTGGGAAATTGGGGACAATGTGGGGCCAACTACTTCCTCTTTCAGTAACCATCTCCTGGCTGCCGAACCTCTCCATCCACCTGCTCCAGTTGGGCCTCCACCCAACTGCAGGCTAAATTAACAGGAAAGGGCTCAAACACGGAAAACAAAGGTGGTAATGGGGAGCAATTTAAATCTAAGCTTATTTAACCTAAGTGGCGAGTGGCTGTCCATTTGGTCTTAATTGCCTCTTAAACCAAAATCAATGTTAAATTACCTGAACAACAGCTTCTGCACAATTGCAAACTGAAAATTCTTTAAGTGCCTCCTCAAAAGCCTTCGGCTCTTATCTGTCCCATTGAAGGGTCTTCATGGTGCTCCAGCTTTGGATTATGGAATCCGGTTCAAGGGTGGGCGCTCCTGAAAACAGCCACCACGTCGCCTCCAAGGAGTTGCTCCTTGACATGTAGTGTTCAAAACGCAGTCTACATCATGGAAGTTGCACAATAGCTTTTCTTCCTTCCTTTCTTCCTCCCTCCCTTCCGCTCCCCTTCCTTCCCTCCCTTCCTTCTTCCTTTGCTTCCTTCTCTCCCATCAACAATAAGAGGATGGCTATACACATGGAAAACAACCAGACCATATGGAAAAATGGAACTCTGGCCCAGGATCCCCAGCAACCAGCCCAGAAAAGCAGCATGCTATCCGCAGATCAGATTTTCAGGAAGTCAGACCACCTCTGACTTCTGTCTCTCGCCATCAGTTCAGGAAGCCAAACAGAAACCCCAGTAACATTTGGCTCTGAACCAGCCATGACTTGCTTCGTAAGGGACAGCTTCTATAAGATCCGTCCCTACTCCCACCCTAAGAACTAAGGAGAGAAAACTAAATATGCCCCATGACCAATCCCACAGAAGATCCTGCTCCCACTCAGTGCCCCTGCAGCTGCCCCAGGCCCAAAGCCTGCAATCAGGGCGTCCCCGAAACCTTGCTTTCTCCTCCTAGGAAGCTTTCCACTCCTCTGCCCAACTGGCAGCCTCTGCCAAAGCACAAGTGATGGTGGCTGACGTCCCAGCTACAGCGAGCTCTCACTAAGCAGCCTTTGCTTGTTCTCCTTTACCTGGTCTTTGCTTGTTTCTCTAATGGTTGTTTTCAATACTCCATTAGGTAAACGAGATAGACAAAGCCCAGCCCTCATGGAGCTTACCTTCCAGGAGGAAACACACATAAGAAGAACCAGTTAGTAGCTGCTACGTAGTAAATAAATTTTGCCATGAGATGGGGGAACGGGGATAGGTGCCATGGATATGATTGTTGGGTGGTTAGGATTTATCATTACATCGTGCAGCTTCCTGCCTTTGATTCATTCAAATACTATAGAGCACATGCCACCTGATATGCACCGGCGAGCTATAAAAACAAGGCAAATGCACTCTGCCCACAGAGAGCCTCAGAGGGTGATGCACACTCGCTAATAAGCAGAAAACAAAGTAGACAAGTAGGTGGGGCCAGAAATGACGTTCAGGCTAAGAGCTCTGAGAGCTAAGAAACAGGTAGGAAAGTTTACTCCCGCATATTACAAGGTGTTCTGGGGTCCCGGAGCGGAAGACTGGGTGGAGAGTGGTGAGGTTCAGGACAGGGTTTCTCCAAAATACATCAGCTTGGCATCCTGGGTGCGCTGAGCTGAAAGGATATGAGAAACAGCAGATGCAGGAGAGCTCTCTGACCTGCCGTTCTCCCTAACACAAGTCATAGGAGCTCACGGGGGAGGTGCTCTCCATATAGGAAAGTATAGGAAAGGGGCATGCTTTTCTCAGGAGGTGGAGGGACACAGCAAGAATTCAAGTAAAACTCGCCAAGTTGCCCCTGGTTTACTACCCTTCGATCCTATCTCTCTGTTCTATCCCATTTCTCCACGACTTTCCAGTTTTCATCCAACCTAGTATTCAGTGCTCAGGCTTAACTGCCCCTTTAGGTCTTCATTCCATAACGAAGGCCCCGTGTCACAACTTCCATGAACTAAATGCGTATATTCTTGTCTTGCCAATCTGTCTCTTGCAGTCCCATGTTCAGGGCCCAGGTGGAGAACCTAAGATGAGTGGAGGGCAAGATGTTTCCTCCCCTACAGTGGGGGGAGATATGTACATTATTATTGGCATTTCTGTGTGTTAGGTCAGCATGGGCATTGTAACGATGGAAGAGGTTTGCTTGGAAATATCCTTAAATGGCCATTTTATCTTCATTAGGACAACTTTCCCTTGAATTGCCTAAACAGGAAATTTGATAAACAGTTTGGGGACCAAAAGAGTCATAAAAGACATGAATGAATGATCACTCCGTTTCCCAAATGCCCTCAGCCTGCATGTGGAAGCAGTCTGTCACCCCATAGACGGGATGCAACGCAACACCCAGCTCCAATGACTTGATGTGGTCTGGGACTAGGACAGAAGGAGGGTAAAATCTCACGCACTGGATGGTATCTTTTTTTTGAGGGCCTAGGAGGTGGAAAGACTTCTGAAGCTACATCACCTCCATGGCTACCATACAGCTGGCAATTGTTGGCCCCTTTCTCTACCCTCTACTCGTTACAGAAACCACTCCTCTCCCAGCCCCATCTCAACCAGTTGCCTGCCAGACCTCAACCCCTCTCTGGTCAAATTAAAGTCTCTCCTAAAAGGGTCTTTGAAAAGAGATGGAGGGGGGAGCTTTGACAGCTGCATTTGTTAGATCAGGAAGATATCATGGACAAACCTGATGAGTAGTCACAGTAGTCATAGAGAAGCAAAGAAGGGGTGAGGTTACCTCTCAAATGAACTGGGAAGTAGGGGCAGACAGATAAGCAGAAACAAGAATCTGCTTCACCCCAGAGAAAGACAGAGATGGGGGAAGTTGTTGTCCTGGCATTGAAAGCTTTCTTCCTTAGCTCTGTATTCTTTCTCTTCCCTAATGCTTCCTAAGCAGACTTCCTGTGAAGTCCTGACCACACTCTCCATCCTTGCTAGAATCTCTAGACACAGTTGGGATTGCACAGGACATGGCCAGCCTGTAAAACCATCCCCAGATCATTATGCTTTGCAGAAAAGCAAAAAAAAATATCCCAATGCAGAGTTGAATAAATCACTTCCCCGTGGCTCATGCTCTTTCATGAAACATAGCTAGCGCCAGCCCATTAGAAATGCAATTTAAATGAGTGTCTCTATATGGCTATTTAAAATGAACAGTAATAGGATGATAAAGCACGCACTAAACAAAGGTCTGTGTGCCAGGCACAAAGTAGATGCTTAATGAACTTTTCCTAAGAACACGGCTGCCAGTGTCCCAAGTCTGAGCAGGAAACACAGCTTTATTGGGGTCACTTTGCTGTCTAGAATTTCAGCCCAGTTGTTATCACAGACCCTTTATCATGAGTAAGATGAAAGCCATTCACCTACCAACAGCTTAGTGCATGTGAGATGCAATATAGGATTGTGAGGCTCCTAGATGCTGCTCTATACATCTTGATTGGCATTGGAGGATTCCTAACTCGCAGTGAGCCAATGAGA
>PVJC01021801.1:0-27931 GCA_004026665.1 Murina feae | reverse complement strand
ATATACATAGCCCGTGGACACAGGCAATAGGGTAGTGAAGACCTGTGGAGTGGGTAGGGGCTGGGAAGATGGGAGATATTTGTTATACTATCAACAATAAAAATATATTTAAAAATAAAGTACTTCTCTCCACTTAAAAAAAATAAAAAAACTAAAACACTGGTTCTTAACTGGGGATGAGTTTGAACTTTAGGGGACACATGGCCGTGTGTTCAGACATTTTTGATTGTCACCCGAGGGGAGGTTGTTGGGCGAGGTCAAGAAGATGTGACTTCCAGTTTGACTCATGAGCTGGATCTGGGCAATTGCAGGCTCCCCATCCCCTCCCTTCTTTGGAATGGATGTTTCACTTGCCTTCCCTACTCCCAGAAGCTGCCCATGGACACACACTATTGGGAATGGGTGTGTGGCTGGCTGGAGTTAAGGCCTCAAGCTAAACTTTTAAGATTTGTGGGGAGGGAGGTACAGCCATCCCAGACCAGCCTCCGCATATGTTGAAGAGTCTCTGTGAAACATTATTCAAAAGGGTTTATTTAATGGATCACAGCATTCATACCTCCACTGAGGTTTAGCGTTGGTCTTTTATTTTTAGAACAGAATGACTTATTTTCAGACAGTGTTGGAGAAGCAATCATCCAGATTTGTCCAGAGCAAGTCAAGAATAAGTAAGTAGATCACTCTTTCCTGTCTACTTAAACCACACCAGCCCCTTCACTTTCTCAAAAATAATAGATCTACTTCTTCCTGGAGTCTCACCACTTAGAAACGTATCCTTTCTTCAGGTATCCTTGCAGCTATATCCAAATGTCACACTATATAATATCACAACACCCAGCTTTTCTCTGTTTTATTCTCTCCCTAGCTTTCACCACAATTACTATACTACATCCGTGACTCACCAGGTGTTATCATCCACATATCCATGACTACACGCAAGTTTCTTGAGTGAAGCGAGTTTGTGTGTCCTTGTTTTATCCTCTGTGCCTAGAGGAGTACCTGGCACACAGTAAGTGCCTAATGAACTCTTGTCAAATAAACGAGTGAATAAAATAGGCCTGAATACAATTTTTGTTAAGTTATACTAAAAGAAACTAGTCCAATCTGTGGGAGCTGGGAAGCTGAACACAAAGTCATTGTAACTTTTCTAACCTTAGGAAAACTCTCTTTCTCCTCCCCCCTCTCTCCCCCTTCTCTCTCTATCTCTGAGGTATTATTTATACAACGATATATTTAAAACACACATATTCACACAAAGAAAAGCACATGCATGTATTTCTTTGCCTTTTGAAATATACTGTTTTTTAATCTGATACATTACATTGTGACATATTATTAATTAGTTCTCTAAAATCTTACATATCAACCAAGTTTTCCAAATATTGATTTAGTCACTATAAAAGAATTTACTCTTTTGTTAGGTCACTCCACCCAAAGATAAAAACCTTTTTTTTTATTATGTCATGCAGTTAAATATAAAGTATATATTAAAAGTTGACCTGCAAAAATTATAAGGCTGTTTCATTCCTCATTTATAATCTCCTCTAGTATTTTATGTTTAAGTCCTTTATCCATTTTGAATTTATTTTTGTGTGTGGTGTAAGCTGGTGGTCTAGTTTCATTTTTTTTGCACATATCTGTCTAATTTTCCCAACACCATTTATTGAAGAGACTGCCTTGACTCCATTGTATGTTCATGTCTCCTTTGTTGAATATTAATTGGACATAGTGGTTTGGGTTGATTTCTGGGTTCTCTATTCTATTCCATTGATCCATATGTCTGTTCTTGTGCCAGTACCAAGCAGGTTTGAGAACAGTGGCTTTGTAATACAGCTTGATATCTGGTATTGAGATCCCTCCTACTTTGTTCTTCTTTCTAAGGATTGCTGCACCTATTCTGGGTCTTTTTTTATTCCAAATGAATTTTTGAAAAGTTCATTCTAGGTCTGTGAAATATGCCATTGGTATTTTAATGGGGATTGCATTGAATCTATAGATTGCTTTGGGTAGTATGGACATTTTGATGATGTTGATTCTACCAATCCATGAACATGGTATGTTCTTCCATCTTTTTATGTCTTCCTCTATCTTTTTTTTTTCAGTGTCCTATAGTTTTTCACATATAAGTCTTTTACCTCCTTAGTTAATTCCTAGGTATCTTAATTTTTTTGGTGATATAATCTCCTCCTAAAAACCATATTGAAAAGTAAAGGACAATTATTACTTAGATTTAAATTAAGAAAAATAAGTGTATAGAGAGTTATGTATAATGAGAGGACTAGTGCACGAATTTGTGCACCTTGAAAGGAACTGTGGGCTTCCAGGCTGTGGTGGGCACAGGAACAGGTCTCGGCCTATCCTCTGCACCCCCACTTGGCCCCTCCTGCTATAGCCCAGTCCCCTGTCTGCCAGCAGCCCCACTATCACCACTGCAACTTCAGCACAGGCCCTGCTCATACCTGGTGATAGCAGGGAGTGAATGAGAATGGTGCCAGCAGCCGGTGCAAGCAGGGCTGAGCAGTCGGTGGGTGCGAGTGGCAGCTGCTGCCCCAATTGCCCCTCAGGAGCAGGGGGAGGTGAAGAAACCCTGAGGGGTAATTGGGGCCAGCAGCCTCCACTTGCACACACTGATGGTGCCGAGCAATCCAGGCTGGCACTGGACACCAATAGCAGATGCAAGCAGAGCTGGCACCAAGAGCAGGTACGAGAACTGGGAGGGCACACAGGAGCAAAGTATTTTCAGTAACAACCAGAGGCTTGCCCTGATTACAGTGACCAGCACCCCACCTTGGTCTGGCACCTCCGCGCACCTGCTTCTCAATCCCACCACTGCCAATGCCTGCCATGCTCTGTGTGCGCCCCCTGGTGGTCAGCACACATCATAGTGACTGGTTGCTCAGTTGTTCTGTTGGTTCACTGATCAGTCTATTTGTATATTAGGGTTTTATATAGAGAGATTGTATCCCTTCAGTGCCAATGATAATCTAATACTTATGAAACTAAAATAAAACATTCTCACTTTTTTAAAGTTATTAGTTTTATTATATAATTCAAATGGTTAAATTTTCATTATAAAAAGGGTAAGTAGTTGCTTAATCCTTTACTAATTTCAAGTGCACTAATTTTGAAAATAGGAATTTAAAAATATCTAGTGCAAAGGAAAAAATAAGCAAGCAAGATATCTAATGATTATGTTTTTAATACTGACAGAGAAGAAATTACCTGGCAATACAACAACCAACAATATTTTCAAATGAGTGTTATTTAGAAAAAAAAGAGTCAAAGAAAAATAAATAAATAAAACCTATGAATAATGACTCACTATGACAAAATAACTCTTTGAAAAAAATCTTTAATGCAAAAAAAAAATCATATAGAATTCATTAAACTGAAAAATAAAGCACTAAATTGTTTCCCTAAAGCTTTAAACCTATGCATGTTTACCAGTATATATGAAGAAAGAAGTTAAGGGATAAAGTTGAAAGGGAAAAAGATAAAGGGAAACATAAAAATTACAGAACAATTGTCATTATCATAAAGTTTCCTACATTGCAATTCGGAAGATGAAATTGCCTAACTGTGACTCTTTTCTGAAGTGTTCTAATAGAATCCATCCCTGCTGCGTGTTTATTTTCCGTTATAAAAGCCACTGACTTTCACTTTCCTAAGGGTAGCTTGAGCTTTGAAATTTTAGTCCATGAGGTATGTATGCATTTTCTCCTCAATTCTTTAAAGCATACAAATAAGCAAAAATATTCAGACATTATTATGCAGAAAGAAAAGATAGATGCACCAAATTATTTGATTAAAAGCATTAAGGCCCTGGCGAGTGGTGCTCAATGGTAAGAGCATCTGACTCTGCATCCAAGGGTCTCAGGTTTGATCCCAGTCAAGCGCACATACTGAGTTGCTTGTTCACTCCCCGCCCCAGGTCAGGGTGCTTATGGGAGACAGCTTATGGATGGCAACCATCGATATGTCTCTCTTACATGGATGTTTCCTCGTCTCTCTCTCTCTCTTTCTAGTTCTCTCTCCCTCTCCGTCCCTCACACTCTCTGTGAAAAGCAATGGAAAAATATCTTCAGGTGAGGATTAACAGAAAGTTAATAAATAAATAAAAAGAAAAGCCTTAAGAAAAGATTAATGCTCGCTCTGCAGAAGAACAACTGGAATAGGTTCTTAGTGTAAGAAGATAAATAAACTTTCAGGAAATGATGTAAGTTTGTATCAATGTAGACTGGCTTGAAAAACTTTTACTCAAGGACTCCCTAGAATTAGGTCAAAAATCCTGTGAAGTATGACTCTATGAACAGCAGCATAGAATTTTGTCTGAGCATTTGAGGAAGAACAACTCAGGCGCACTAATAATCAGAACCACATGGATGCAGCATGTAACTATGCCGTATTTGACACACTCATGCAACAGAGGGTATTTGTGGCCGAGGGTAATTTTCTTTTTAAATCATAAAATTGAAAATATCAAAAAGACATGTAAGTGGTCTGGATACTGTGGAAGCACCACTGATATTGTATCATCCTGCCCATGTGAGTCTGTACTCCAAGTCAAGAAACAAGAAGAACAAACAACAACACCTACTCAGCTCTGAGATGCACCACAATAAGTCTAGTCTAGCTTGGTTCCCCACGTAAATGAAATTATGGGGGGTAACTTTTCAGCTTAAATTCCCAGTCAAAATCACCTTTATCTCTGACTTTCCTGCAATATTATAATTAAGTAATTTGCTGTTTTTCTCACCATCAATATATTAGTGCGAACTTATTATTTTAGATGATCTTGCAATTATTTTCCTGTGTTTTTATTTTGAAGGCCAGTTCTACTAAGTCAGTTTTACAACTTCCATGTAAGTGAACTGTTATTGTCTTCTAAATTTATCTTCAAATATTACTTCACAATACAGAAGATGACAACACTTAATCCATACACATAGATTCCTAATCAATTGTTTTGCATATATGAGAGTAACATACGCTTCTATGATGAACTGTGGTGCCTAAATTATTAACCTTTCAAAAGCGTTCAAATTATACAAACAAAATTGTGAGTTACATGCACTTTTATATGTGGGGGATAAAGTGCCATAATCTTATATAAAGTGCCATAATCTTATGCATTATCTGTAAATCTGTTAAAATAAATTCCAAGGTGTGCTTTACTCGGTATTTCTAATAACTACCATTTTATATATTTTAGTATATGCTAGCACATGCATATGTATATATGTATATGTACACGCACGTATACATACTCTTCCAACCATTTTTCTATCAAGGAAGTTAGTGCTGTGGAAATATCAAGAGAGTAAATAGACAAGGATGTCAGTAACTCTCCGTTGGAAAAAAAAATCCCATCTGAGAAAACATTATTCTAAATCTCACTTTAAATGGCACTACTCAAATATAGCCAGATCAGGCCCTGAAAACCTAGCTAACCTAAGCTCTCTCACAAGTTTTCAAGACCAGCCATCTCTGCAAGCAGCTGAGCAGTCCCCACATCCCCTCAGCCTGTGCAGTAAATTTCCAGCAACCTTTCAGAGCGTGTGTTCCCCCACCAAACTGAGCAGGTGGTTAAATATCCAAGGTTACTTGTGGGACAAAATTTAATGTCATTCATGAAACAATAGAGTGAACATGAAGAGAACACAGCTCATATTCATTTTACCAATTTACTCCCTTTAAACAATCTAAAGAAGCTACAGCTATTGCTATTGTTATACATTATGTGCACTTTGATGTACGATATAACCTTGATGTCCTGGTTTGATTGGACAGAGTATATGTTAATTTTAAAATATGAAATAATTTCTCCACTATGGTAAGCTGATAGGAATCAAAAACACTTTAACTCAGCAAAGATGACTTTTTCTCAGTTAAATCATGCCAAATTTAGAAATATATTATTTGGGTAAGCACCTGGAATATGGTTCATCAAATAGTCAACAGATTTACTGCATTTAGGTATCAAATGTTCACACATCCTTCTAGGAGATATTAAGGAATAAACACGAAAAGGTGGAATCAGACTACTAAATATGTGATTCAGCCTATTTAAGCTTTGCCTTTAAAAATAATTTTTAAGAACTTTTTTCCTGTTCTTCAAAAATATTTTCTGTTTTATCATAGCTATATACAAAATATTGTCAGCATTCTTTCCATACTAACTAATGCTTCAGGTAAGTACCTCTTGTGTTAGATTATCCCTTGTTCCACAGAGGAATATCAACTTGTCTTTTATAGGTTGAGGAGGTATCTCTTCTATGAATTTGGGAGAATCATGTACTCACCCCACCCCCTTTTTATTTGCTAATAATCTAAAGCTACTTGTCCTAGAGAATAGATACAGATTTTGTCTCCCTACTAAACTGAATATTCACTGAGGCTCCAGATCTGGATGACTTCCCTCTTAATGCCCAGATTCTAGTTTATATTAAAAGTATAGTATTTTTGAATTTTTGAATGAAATATCTTGATTCATGAAATATAATGCTTTAGATAAATGATGATACAATAGTGTTTAAAATTTGAAGAGACTAAGAAGGTTTGGGGGAACAAAATCAGATAAAAGTACTTGGTGGAAAGATGCAAAAGTACTGGCTATAGATGGATGGATTGGGAGGTAAACTAGAAATGAATCAAACAACATAAGAAAGTGGTAATCTTATAGAAATTAATGATAGAATATATATTTGATTTTGTGAATGTTAATTTTTTAAAGTATCCTTATTATTACATTTTATCATAATAGAAAGTTACATAAACATTAAAATAATTTGTATTAACTTTGGTTAGGAAACACATGTGTCATTTAACTGAGCTAAAGGATGCCCAGATATTTGATCAAACATTGTTCTAGGGTATTTATGTCAGCTTGGTTTTGAATAAGGTTAACATTTAAATTGTTGACTGAATAAAGCAATGTGTCCTCTATAATATGAGTAAGGTTCATTCTATCAGTTGACGCCTGAATAGAACAAGAAGGCAGAGTAAGAGAGAATTCTTCCTGCCTGATGACCTTTCAACTAAGACATTGGCTTCATCCTGCCCTCTGGCTTAAAATGAAACATCAGCTCTTTCTGGGTCTTGAACCAGCTGGCTTTTGGATGGAACTATACCATCAGCTCCCCTGGGTCTCCAGCTTGCTGACTCACCCTGCAGGCCTTGGGACTCACCAACTTCCATAATTATATGAGCAAATTCCTTATAATAAAGCTATTATATTTGTTACATAAATTGAATATATTATATAAATAATTGTAATAAGTAATAATATAAATTATATCTCTATTCTATTGTTCTGTTTCTCTAGAGAATCCTGACAAATTGATAAGTTCAATTAAGAAAAAACTTCATATTTAAAGTGATGTATATTATTAGGTAGAATGCTAATTCACTTATGCTAATAAATGAAGGCATGAAAAAAGAACTCAAATTTCAAAGAAAATGTGGATAAATTTGATTATCTTTGATAATACCAGAAAAGAAATGAAATGGGACACTTTTGCAGTTGATTGGGAAATACATCACAGAATTATTGCACATTTGGTGAAAACATGATACCTTTGGAGGAAATAGTGAGGTATAGGAAGGAGTAAGTGCAGATGTAGGAGACACTGAGGACAGCAGCATTCCTTAGAGCTGGGAGCCCCTGGAGCCTGCTGGCTACCTTCCCTAGTTTATAAACTTGCCTGATCACAGCCCAGCTGCAAGGTAAGCTCCCTGGAAGGAAATGGTTTTGAAGGTTTGGAGGTAAATATTTTAGTATTTTTGCAGTAAAAGAGCCTTCTCTATTCCCAGACTTAGTAACTTCTCTGCACCTGAGCCTGTGGGAAGGCATCAGTGTCCTACCGTGTCCTAGGGCACTCTTACTGCATAAGTATGACAGTCATTGCAATTTAATATTTAGATTTGTTTCCCTATAATCTTAAAGCACTGGGAAAATAGCAGTTGGAATCCAAAAATATCTTAGGAAGATTTTGAAGTTTATAATCCATGCTTCACTAGCCTTTATTCAACATCTCCTCTCAGTTTGACAGTGTGCTTACTCCATACGCACATGGGGTCCCATGTCTGCTTTTTGAAGCACAGCTTAGTCCAGTGGTGTGAACTGTAGGATAAAACAATTTTGAATTTCAAACCTAGCATGGGTATCTCTTCTTCTAACATCGCACTATTTATTTTACCTTGTCTTTTAGTCTCCAGGTTTTTTAAAATGTAATATAGCCCATCTTATTTTGAACATTAAAGGGTAGTGGATGAAATGTTGTAGCAAATGATTCCTGCTTGTGGTTTCTCCATCAACCTGAAAGCTTCCAGGGGAGGCCCTCTCCCTGTCAGCTCAGCGTCTTGCCAGAACTCTGTTCCGCAGCTCCCTTTCCTCAAAGGTTTCCATCCTGAGTCATACTGGCTGACAGCCTTGCTTGCTCATTGGTTAGAATATCTGGAAAATACTTGATCTGGTTCTTAATGGCCTAAATTTATAGCTCCCAAATACAAGGTTTACACAGTATTTTTAACAACTTAACTAGGTAAACTAATCTGACACAAGTTTGCAAGAAAGGTGATGTCTTCATAAAGTAGGGGAAATGGGAGCCTGGATATACCTTAAGTTGTATAGTTTACAGACATTAATTTTACCTGTAGGCCTTTCTGTTAGACCCTCCAGAACAAGGATGATGGGCCAGGAACAGAAACTCAGCAGGGCAGAGAGCCCCAGATGGCTAGCAAGGGGCAAATCTGGGAAAAGAAGGACCTTGCCCCCAGGGTAACCTCTCCTCCCCTAACATATCCATGGTCCTGCTCTTTGGACCCTGGATCTTTCATATCACTGGTCAGATGGTTTAGACCCCTGACCACTTCCTCCCTACAGATAACTTCTAGGTTTCAGTTGATTTCAGCTCCTGGCCCAGAAAAGCAGCAAACCCAGACAAGTGGCACTGTGGCTGCTTCAGTACCAGCTACATTGACTAATGACCTCTCTCCCCACCCTGGCACTAATCGATCAGTGGAGACCAGGACCTTGAAACAGCATACCTGGAAAGCTGATGAATATCCTTCTTTTCTCTGAGTAGCCCATCCCTTTGGATATCCCCATCTCCCATCCTCTTTTTCTTAAATAAATTAAATTTTCTTCCCTTCCTTTATTTTATTTATTTATTAAATTCATTGGGGTGACATTGGTAAACATGAACATATAGGTTTCATGTATGGGATTCTCTGTTACAAGATCTGTATATTATACCATGTATCAACCACCCAAAATCAGATCTTCTTTAGTCACCATGTATTAAGACCCCCTTCTCCTTACAACCTCTTCCCTCTGGAAACCACCACACTGCTGTTCATGTTCATGAGTTTCTGTTTTATATCCCATACTAGAGGCTCAGTGCACAAAAATTTGTGCATTTGGGGGGAGTTCCTCAGCGCAGCCTATGCTCTCTCACAGTCTGGGAACCCTCGGGGGATGTTGGCCTGCTGGCTTAGGCCCACTCCCTGGGCGATTGGGCCTAAGCTGGCATTCAGACATCCCTCTGGCAGCCCGGGAGCCCTCAAGGGATGTCCACTTACTGGCAGAGAGCAGGCCTAAGCTGCAGTCAGACATCCTTAGCACTGCTGAGGAGGCAGGAGAGGCTCCCACCACCATCGCTGTACTGGCAGCCATCAGCCTGGCTTGCGGCTGAGCAGAGATCCCCCTGTGGGAGTTCACTGACCACCAGGGGCAGGTCCTGCATTGAGTGTCTGCCCCCTGGTGGTCAGTGTTTGTCATAGTGACCAGTCATTCCCAGTGGTTCTGCTGTTAGGGTTAATTTGCATATTACCCTTTTATTATATAGGATTATATAGGATAGAGGCCTTGTGCATGAGTGGGGGCTGACTGATTTGCTCTGAAGGGTGTCCTGGATCAGGGTGGAGTCTTGCTGTGGTTCCTGGCCAGCCTGGGTGAGAGGCTAAGGGCTGTTTTCAGGCTGTCCACAGCCCCTTCAGGGTGGGGATCCCTGCTGGGGTGCCTGGACAGCCTGGGTGAGGGGCTGATGGCTGTTTTCAGGCTAGCCAAGCCCCCCAGCAGGGACCCTCACCTCATGAGGGTGGGGCCATCCTGAATGAGGGGCTGATGGCTGTTGGTAGGCTGGCCATAGCCCTGAGTGACCCAAGTTCCCAGTGAGGCTGGCTGGAAGCAGGTATCTGGGCTTTATCTTCTATAATTGAAACTTTGTTGCCTTGAGTGGAGGCCACAGCTGGCCTAGGCGGGCAGCTTCCTCCATCGCTGGGGCAAGGAAGGCTCCTGTTAGCTCTAGCTCTGTGGCTTCCAGTCACCGTCTTGGTTGGGTTAATTTGCATATAGTCACTCTGATTGGCTGGTGGGTGACTTGGGTTGTAACAGAGTGACCTAATTAGCATATTACTCTTTTATTAGATTAGATATGTGTGAAATCATATGGTTTGAGTTTTTTCTGACTGACTTATTTAACTTAGTATAATATTCTCAAGATGCATCAGGTTGTTGCACATGGCACTATTTCATCCAATCACCATCTGAGATGGCTATTTAGCCTTTCCATGCTCCAGCACTTCAACTGTTAATCTTTCTTTTTCCTTACTATCAATTAAAGTGTGTGTGTGTGTGTGTGTGTGTTATAAAGACTCAATTCTATTTTTGATTCTTCTTTCACTGAGACAACTTGGGAAGGAAGTTAGGAAAGAGGAGGGTTGGAATTTGATATGAGGCAAAATAATTAGGTCAGATCTTCAAGTTTTCAATTTTGACATGGTTACTGAACAAAGCAGAGAGGGTCCAAGTAGCCCAGTTAGAAAATTCTACTTTGTTTTTTGCTTCATGTAAATATTGTGGTATTTTCAGTGTAAAATAAAAATTGAAAAATAAAAGGTAAGCATTTAAAAGGTGGCACAACCTTTCAAATCTGAAGCATATATTCTTATGACATAAAATTGTTACTAGAAGGAACATTCAAACCTGTGAAGAATTTTTGAGTTTATTGGAGCCATACTGTGGACAAATGCAAGGAAGCAGAATCTCAAGGGATTGAGATAATGCTCAGGATAATTGCAGTTTTACAGTTTGACTTATACATTACAATCAAAAGAGGAGACTTAAGTGGGTTATATGAAATCCATTGGTGATAGATTAGGGGGGCGGGAAAAAGCAAAGGGGAGAGGGGGGAAATCTGGGATTGGATAAAAATTAACATGATAGACACATGCTTCTTTTACTTAGGTGGATGCAGGCAGGATAATTAACAGTCACAATTAACTCAATAACAATTTGTTAAGGGATTTGTTAGGAGAAAATACTGCCTTAAAACATGACTAATCACTATAAACTGCTTTTATTAATAAAAAAATTTTTTATTTCAGACAATCCTTGTGGTTACTTTAGGTTTCTGAGTTTACAAGGCTGCTATGCAAGCCTTCCCTGAGCTACTCAGGTTAGCACATGGATGCTCTTCATTCACAAAATCAAATTTTCTTGGTATCTGAAAGTTACCTGAAATATGACCTAATCTAATAAAAGAGTAATATGCAAATTAACCATCACTCTGAGGCACATAAGCCACTCCCACCAGCCAAGCCACACCCACCAGCCAATCAGAGCAGCTGTATGCAAATTAACCCAACCAAGATGGCGGCAGCCAAGGAGCTAGAGCAAACAGGAGACTTCCATTGCACCAACAATGGAGTTGAAACTTCTTGCCTAGGCTGACCGGGCTTCTGCTCAAGGCAACAATGTTTCAATTATAGAAGATAAATAAAACCCAGAAATCTGATTCCAGCCAGCCTCGCTGGGACCTTGGGTCAATGGGAGCTGTGGGCAGCCTGAAAACAGCCCTCTACCCCTCATCCAGGCTGGTCAGGCATGCCAGCAGGTGGATATCCCCCAAGGGGTCCCAGAGTGCAAGAAAGCACAGGCCGGGTTGAGAGACACCCCCCCAGTGCAAAAATTTTTGTGCACCAGGCCCTTAGTATTATATATTTTTGAAGGTTTGAAATGCTGTCACGCACAGTCAAACCTTCTTAGTTTCACTCCTCCAATGTCAAAATTCAATAGTGTTCACAAAATTCTCAAATGCCTCAATTGTCTTCCCTTAAAATATTTCAGAAAAAGGCTTCATATAAAGTACTTAAAATTTTAAATTTTGTAGATGCCTCAAAGTCAATAATTTTCCACATTCTATAATAGAATATATTTAAAACAAATTCTAAACAAACCTGGTTTGAGAATTTGAAAAAATATGTTGGTCACACTCTTATAAATAATGCATACTCAATGAATTAATTTGAGTAGATATTAAAAAGTTACAGTAATATCCAAAAAATAATTAGTTATTTGATCTTTTCTATGTTAATATGGTTTGCTTCTTTTAATTCCTCAGTGGCATTTTTTTTTTTAAAAAAAAGATTATTACCACAGCCTTTTGATCATGGCTTTTAAGTATAATAATTTGTGTTTTGTTTAATAAGCAGAAACGACTAAAATGTACCTCTAGCTTATAGGCTAATTACATCAAACTCTCTTCCTCCCCCATTTTTATTTCCTATGTTTTAATATATACACATATAAATAATCTGAGTCCTAGTTTGTCTCTCCCTGAAGGTAAAATATTGATACTACCTAAATTCTAATTTCACAGTTTGGAATTGACAGGCATTAGAAAAAGGAACATATACTTTGTATTTCTCAGTATATCTTTCTAAAGTTTTGAAGATCTTCAAAAAATAATTTGTGTGGACTGGTTTTCTCATTTCTGAAATATCTACCCTTTTCCCATAATTAGATGAGAATTATTAGTATATGTATTTTTTCCAAAATTATATTCACAAAGAGTAATTAAGACTCACAACACTTCCTCAGTTTTCAAACACAGTGCTTTGTGGCAACAATTTCAGTATAGACAATAAAAGAAACCACAGTGATTTTATCTGACTAAGAATCATTATCATTCATCTGACCACTTGGGCCGTTCAAAGATTTGTTGTTGCTGCTGTTTTTGTTGTAGTTATTTTCATACGTGTATTTGGATATTGCCTGAAATAATACAACCAAGGAGAAAAAAGTGTTTCACTTAATAAATACAAAATTGAAAGGAATTCTAAGGATAAAATAGGCAGGTTTAGAGAGTCTCAGGAATAAAGAAGGTCCATGGGGGAGTAATGCATAGGTGAGGGCTTGGGGCCTCCAGAAGGCATACCTTCACAGAGGAGAGAAAGGTGCCACAGGATAAGGGGAGAGGAAGGCATACTTCACAGAGGATAAAGACAAATCACAGAGTATGGGGGAAAAGGAAACATATTTTCACAGAGAACAAAGAAATGTCAACAGATGCTGGAAGGGGGACACATGTTCACAGGAGATGAAGAATGTTATAAGATAAAGGGGAGGGAAACAGTGGGTACCATGTGGGATGTGGGCTTTGAAGCTGATATTCTGCAACATGGCTGACCAATTAGAAAAGCACAGGGTAATAGAATGGGGAAGGTGTCTAATTAGAAGGGAGCATGAAGAGACAAAGAGACAAAGAACTACAGCATTTACAACCTTAGCAAAAGGGGCTTGGTTGGTTACCTACTTGGGAACCTCTCCCTATGTAGGAGTCTGTATTTGCTTCTAATAAATTTCCACCCTTTTACTAACAAGTCCTTTCAGCCTGCAAACTTTATTCTTCAACCCGTGAGGCAAGAACTGGAGAAGGGGAGATTTACTCCCTGCACCTATGTTTCAGTACTCTTATCCTGTATAAATTTCAAAGTAACACAATAATAGATCTATTTGTGCTATTCTCTATAGGAAGTTACTGAAAACAAATTTAAATGGTGGAACAGAATTTTCATGGCAATTTAGCAGGGAAATGAAGACAGTTTTAATAAAGAGTTGAACACTAAGTATAGATTTAAATTATAGTTGTATTTCCTTTAAACAGGATTTGGTTTTTCCGTAGTTGGCTAAAATATTTGCTCTATGACTTAATGCTATGATTATTTTTTTAACCTTCCTATATAATAAATTCTATATAATAAAGAGCTAATATGATAATTAGACCTAACAGCTGAACAACCTTCTGGACATCCTTCCAGACGACCTTCCAGATGAAGCTGAGGGCGTGAGGGTCAAGCCTCTTGCACGAATTTCGTGATCAGGCCTCTAGTTGTATTATAAAATAAGCTCAAATTTACAGAAATGTTTTAAAACCAGTAGAAAATTCATGCATGCTCTTTATCTAGATTCTCCAGTTGTGGATGTATATACTATTTGCTTTATAATTATCTCTGTGTATATTAATGGAAATATTAGTATAGGCAGCTAGTTAGTTGTTGACATAGAACAGAATGAGAGCAAGTAAAACCAGGCATCTAATAAAGCTGGATTAACTAGGAAGCTCTAGCTTTCAGATACTGCCCTTTCAAAGGGTTTAATATCCTTCTGTTCTCCTGGGTGGGCAGGAAGAACTAGTTTTCCAATCTCCCCAGGGAAAAATGGTCTCTTCCATCAGATTATGGGGGCTGGGGCAATAAAGGGGAAATTCCTCTGCTGAATCGTGCTCAGTAGAAGCCAATATGGCACAGGAGGAGGACTTTCTACTCTGAGGCACACCCAGCATGAGCCAAGTGGTGACATAAAGGGGAGGAATCCAGCCTGGGAAAATTTGGAAAAATATCAGATTGGATAAAAGGGCATGAAACTCCTGAAGATCTAGGAAAGTGAATGGTTAGGGGGAGGACCAGCACAAGCCCACAAGAGCCAGGTTAATTTGAAATAAATCTCACCCCTTCCCAAATTCAGGATGATATAATCTAAGTTTACTGAAGTCCTGAGGCCTGCGTCTTAGCATGCATTCTCTCCCTACAGCAGCTGTGTGGGGTCTAAATGTGGGCCTGGTTGTGGCAACACACCACTGGCTGGAGAACAGCTGGGAAGAGAGACTAAGCTAGTTGGATGGGGACAGAGACCGAGCTGAACTATTGGAACTTTGGCATAGACTGAGAGGAACCCGGAAAACTTCAGATACCCATCTGATGCTGGGCTATTGGCACACCATCTCTAGGGCTCAGACCTTCTTTTGGGCTTGGTAAGGAATAGTGGGGCCTGAGGCTCCAGATATTGGACCTTTTTTTGTAGCAACATTGAACTGATCCACCTTACTTGGTCATGGATGAGATATCACCTAAGCCATTCCTTTTTCTTTGCTCAAAAAAACAAACAAACAAAAAAAAAAACCAAAAAAAACACTTGCCACAGTACCACCCCTCCTCATATGCTTGTACCCTTGAAATGCATTTTCTGCTTTACCATGAAAGAATCCTGTTTCCACCAGCAACAGATATATATTATTGTTTTCTCTGAACAATTTGAGATTAACTTACAGATATGATGCGCCATTACCCCTGAATATGACAGGGGTAATGGTGCATCATATCTGTAACTTTTCCTACAAAACATGATATCTTGTTTATAGCCACAGTTTAACCATGAAAATCAAGACATTAACATTTGTACTTGATCGAATTCACAGAATAATTTAAATTTCACAAATTGTCCAATAATTTGCTTTATATCAAAAAGATCCAAACCAGTCACACTTGGCAATTAGTTTTCATGCCTCCAAAGGTTCCTTTAATCCCAATTTCTTAGTTTTTCCTTGACTTCCATATCTTGGCATTTTAGAAAATATTTAAAGACTAGTTATTTTGTAGAAAGAACTTCTGTTTGCTTTCTTGGGTGTCCCCTGATTTTATTGAAGTTAAGCATTTGAACAGGAATGCAACAGAAGTTGTAGTGTATTCTAATTGTATTCTATCAGGCAATGCATGCTTTTGATTTTTTTTCTGCTCCTGGAGGTGGTTAACTAGTGATTTTTTAAGGTGTTATACTCCAGGGTTGGCCCTATAAATTAAACTTTCATTTCTTTATAATTAGCAATTTATAGGGAAGATAACCATTGCATTATGTAATTCTCCTAATCTTCATTAGACATTAACCCACTAATTGTTGCATCCACTGATAAGCTCTGACTGAATTGATTGTTACTATTGTGGTTACCAAGCAGTGTTTTTCTAATTCCATCTACAGTCATTAATGTTAACTTCCTGAAAGAAAAAGCTCCCTTTTATCCCGATGGATTTATTCATGTATTTATTTACACTCTTATGAATTCAGAGATCCTTGTTTTATTGAAGAGGTTTTAATCCAACCCATCCATTACTTATTTTGATGCCAAAATTGTCCTTTAGTTGGTTGTTCAGGCTTATCATTCTTGAGCCCTTCCTGAATTTCTGTAACAGTGTCCTCCAGGCTTAATTTGTACTTTCCTGTTTAGCCCTCGAATAAGTCACTTCTACAAGAAGAAACCAAGATCTGGGTATTGGGTCTTGCCCCACTATCAAACCCCTCAGGGGGAAATATATTTGCATACCCATACCCACATACATATTTATTCCTACAGTTCTTTTTATTTCAATCTATGGAAAACCTTAGTAAACACTGATGAACTTGCCAATCCTTGAGGTTTACTCAAGCTTTCCATATTCATAACTTCTTCCTCCAACTGTGTGGATTCTAGCTCACATTAGCCTTAAAGGGTTTGCTTACTGGTTTAATTATCTCGTTTGCTACTAAGCTCTTCACCGTGCCAGGCTGCTACATCATTTAGCCATCTTTCTTACCAGCGTGGCCTCCAACTAAGCAACAACATTGGTTGGCCGCCTTTTTCTAGACCTCTTTGGCATTTTTTTTTAAATCAACCTTTCGTTAGAAACAAGAAAGAAAATAAATAAAGAAGGGTAAGAGGACAAAAGAAAGGAAGGTGGGTAAAAGTAGGGAGAGGAAATAAGGAAGGAAAAGGAAAATCGCATGTTTAAAACAGCAAGTTTGACAGTGAGCTTCCTTTCAGGTCCTGTATATTCCAACCCAAGATTACAAAGAGTTAGAGACTCTAGTCCTCTCCGATGTCATGTTAAACTTGACCATTCGTGGTTTTCTCCATGGTCTGCATGTCTTTCTCATCCTGCCCTTTGTCCGAGCTATCCTCACCCTTTTTTTCCTTGTTCTGTGTCGTCCTTCCTTCCATGTTCAGGTTCCCCCAGAGCGCTCTCCGATTTCCTTGCACCACTTTGCATCTCTGAAAGGCCCTGTTTGTTGTTGTTGTTGTTGTTTTGTTTGTTTGTTTGTTTGTATGATATAGTCATGTCCATTTTGCTCCTTTACTAAGGTTGCAAAATTATTAAAGCAAAGGGATTTTCTTTCTGGAATATGAATATCCCCCACAGTATTTCATACAAGCCTTAAATGGCAAATGATCGGTATTGCTATGCTGTTTTTACTCTTTGAAATTACTTGAATGAGTAACTTGCCCTCAAAAAATATAATTTTGAAAGGTTACCATTTGAAAATTACTAAAAATCACATCACTTTTGAAATCAGTCCTCACCTCACTTCTTAAAGTCAAGCAGTCTTATTTTTTCACCAAACCACTGAGTATCATATTAAAGAAAACAAGTTAAAATGGTGTCCAAAAACTGAAAAATAAATAAATAGATAGATAAATAAATAAATAGATAAAATCTAAGAGCCTGAATTATTTACAACAATGCCTCTCTCTCCGTAGAAATAGGGGGAAGGGATTTATAAATGGTTTTGGAAAGAGACTGACTAGACTTTGGATAAGGAACACACAATACAATATACAGATGATGTATTACAGAATTGTGCAACTGAAACTTATATACTTTTATTAACCAAGGTCACTCCAATAGATTTAATTAAAATTATAAATTAGTTTGCTTAATAAAATATCACACTGCATATAAGATAGATAGGTGATAGATAGATAGATAGATAGATAGATAGATAGGTAGATAGCCCCAGGAAGGAATTAAGCATTATGTGTGATATTTATTAATCTGTTATTTGGAATAAGAAGTTATTGTATATACTCACTATGATATTCTCAAAAAACAGTATTTGAGCTTCATAGTCAAAGCAAATTATTCAGTGAAATTAAATTTAACATCAATTTCCCAAGCTAAATTCCTCTATGTGAGTTATCTTAAGATGTAAAGGAATGTCGTGTTTCACGTGTGCACAAAAGTTTACAAAGCAAATATTTCTATATACCTTTCTATGTATCTGTGAACAGGTGAACACTTAATACTTTAAAATAAATATCAAGTTATAAGAAGTACCAAAGCCAAGTTATCTCCATATTTATCCATCATTAACTAAACATTAATTAATAAAAACTAAAAATGTTACATCTTGAAGATAACACAAGATGAAATATATATATATATATATATATATATATATATATATATATATATATAGTTATAGGTATAGATATAGATATAAATTGTTTAATATTCAAATTATGTGAATATCACAAAGACTTGTTGAGATTTAAGTATTTCAGTCTATCTTCAGAGCCATTGATCTTTACTGCTATACTATAAAGAAACAAACAAAAAAATTACTCAATTGAGAAAAATAAATTCCTATTGAATAAGCTGTGATAATATTTGAGGACACCTACATAAAAACATTATTGAAGATAAAGTATAAGTAGTCATAGAGTCAAACCTAAGATTAGAATAATCATCTTTCATTAGATCTATCTCAGAGATATTGTCTGGTAAATTATCTGAGCATGTTTGATATCCTATATAATAAAGAGGTACTATGCAAATTAACCCTCATTCCCTTACATCACAAGATGACCACCCATGTCATCACAAAATGGCCACCATAAGATGGTCACAAGCATGTTGTCACAAGATGGCCACCCCATATTGTGACAAGATGGCTGGCAGAGGAGGAGAGTTTGGGATAACCAGAACTGCAGGAAAAGCAGTTGTGGGGTGGGGGGCAAGCCTGCAGTTAAGGGCAGTGGAGGGTGATCAGGCTGGCAGGGAGCAGTTAAGTGTCAATCAGGCCAGCAGGGGAGCAGTTAGGGGCAATCAGGCAGGCAGGCAGGCAGGTGGGTGGTTTGAAGCCAGCAGTCCCAGACTGTGAGAGGGATATTTGACTGCCTGTGGGATTGGGCCTAAACCAATCCCCCAAGGGGTTGGACATCCCCCAAGAGGTTCCAGATTGGAGAGGGTGCAGGCTGGGCTAAGGGACACCCCCTCCCTCCATGCACTAATTTTGTGCACTGGGCCTCTAGTATATTTATAAATTACATAGTCTTACCAGACATTGTTGGGTTGCTAAAATAGGAAGAGAGGGTTCCTAAAGAGGTAAACTGAAGAAGAACTAGCTAGGAAAACTAGCTCCACTGTGTACTAGGTATTGTTCATGATAAAATTATGCAGATTATATCATTTTCCTCTCTAAAAATAATCACTCATTTTGGGCTCAAAATTTTGCTTTGTTTGTTTTGACTGTCCATATAATTATTTTAACATTTAATTATACACTACTTCAAGATAGCACATGTTTTTTCTTTTACTCTTACATAACTTTTAGTATAATCATGCCTGTCTCTTTTTGTTTGTTTGTTTGTTTGAACAAAATTTGTATCTTTTTTGCATACAAAAGCTCTGTAAAATACTTCTGATAAAGTGTATAGCAAAGAGCTACATACAAAGTATATTCTCAATAACTATTCAAAAATTGAAAAAAAAGAAGGTGGGTAAGAGGGTGAAATAGAAACAAAACAAACAAGAAAATTCAGATATAATTCAAGATCACTGTGAAAGGCTCAGATCAAAGATTTTTCCTCTTTGAGGTTTTCCTTTGTGATTCAAGACACTGTGATCTTCTTTTATGAACCACCTTAGTAAATGCTGTCAAACCAACACACTTAAGCATTGGTTTGTCTTGCTTATGTGATTGCTGTCCCAATCACTCCTCAGGAACGGGGAGGTGGAGAATCTTTCAGGGGCAATCAAGGCCAGCAGCCACCACTTTCACCTGCTAATGGCACTGAGAGATTGGTACCAGTGCCGGGCACCAGCAGCAGATGCCAACAGTGGCTCCAGTGCCAGCTGTGGGTGTGAGCAGGCTGGCACTGGCAGTGGGTGTGAGCAGCAACTCTGGCACCAGCAGCAGGTGCCAGTGGGACTGTTGCTGGCAGCAGGTGTGAGAGGCAGCTGCTGGCCCGATCTCCCCTCAGGAGCTGGAGGAGGTGGAGAATCCCTGAGGGGCGATTGGGACCAGCAGTGGGTGTAAGTGATGGCTCTGGCACCAGCTGTTGATGCAAGCAGGGCAGGTGCTGACAGCAGGTGTGAGCACTAGGCAGGACCAAGGTGTGTGCTGGAGTAAAGAATTTTCAGTAACCACCAGAGGCTTGCCCTGATGACAGCGACAGGCACCCCACCTTAGTCTGGCACCTCCCGCTCACTTGCTCTACCCTCCCGCCACGGCCAAAGCCCACCATGTCATGCACGCACCCCCTGGTGGTCAGCGCATGTCACAGTGACCAGTTGTTCAATTATTGTTTGGTCGTTCTGGTTGTTCCACCATTTGGTCTATTTGCATATAAGCCTTTTATTATATAGGATTACTACTAGCTTAAGATCTGAAGGTTGAAAATCTGAAGTTTAAAAAGCCTATAATGTGAACTTCAATTTGTAAACTATAGTTCCAAAATAAGGAAAGAGATTTTTCTTATTAGTGGGACAGTGGAGATATAATTGTAGAATGCCACAATTAAATTAAATATAATAAATATTTACTTAGTGGTTTCAGAATTTTAGTAAATTTAATGCCTAATTATAATGTCTATAAGTCCTACAGAAGAGAAGTTAGTTCTTTATGAAAAACACAAAGATCATGCTTTACATGCATTTTGTTTATATGACTTCTTCCAAAAATGAGATTTTTTGCTATGCCTTGATTGTCTCTAAACCAGTATCTGACTAATAATTTAATTCTTTGATATAATAAACATTAGTCTAAACATTTTAATTAATTATATTATTTTTAGATTGTTCATTACTGATTTAATTTTTTTTGCTGTTTTCATATTCTATATGTTACTGATTTGTTTATATCACTTTATTTCTTGGCAAACTTTGAAAGGAAAAGAGATAAAAGGTATGAATGTAAAAGGGAAACAAAGAAAGAGCTTGAATAACAAATATTAAAATTTTATTGAATAGGGGTTTATGACCTGCACTATAATGAAACTTTAGAACTTATAATAATGTAAATTCTAGCTTCCTACTGATTAACTCCCAAATGTTCTGAGTTTAACTAAAGGTAATTTGAAGATAGAGGGGAATTTGTAGAATATATGCAAGATGAGTAACAAAGTTTCATCAATAACAGCAATAATACAATAATTAACCTCCCAAGACAGTGATGATAATTTTTCAGGGATTTCATAAATTCATCATCTCAGATGATTATTAATTTTTGTTGATGAGTTTTCAAATAAGAATAACCATGTAACTTGACAATATTTTCCATGGCTACCAGAGATATTTTTAAAGATGTAGAACCTAAATGTTTTTCTATTCATTTTTATCAACCCTGAGGTGATAAAAAATTCTATTATATTTTAATAAATTGAACCAAAAAATAGAAAAAAATTGTGGAAGATATTCAAGAAATAAGCAATAATTAATACACACACACACACACACACACACACGCACGCACGCGCGCGCGCGTGCACACACACATACATATAGACAAAGGCTATTGAATTAGCACTTAATCTAGATGCAACCACAACAAAAAAATAGTTTTTAAAATCCCTGAAATTTCTTCCTGCGGAAATTACAGGGAACATTATGTGGTTGTAAAATTTCCTGCTAAGCATCATATAGCAGAGGCTTTGTTTTTAGTGGTTTTATTTCTTTATAAAGAATTGCAGCCAAATGGATTCTACTATTAGAAATTCAATAGTTCCTAAGCTATTTCACACAACTATATGTAATGCCTAAAAAATATGCAGCATTAAGCTATACTTTTTCAGATAATTTTTAACCTGTTATTATCCCTATATCCACAGACTTATTTGGGAGGAAAACATGCACATGTTTTTCTTGTATTCAAGTATCTTGACTGTTTTATAGAGAGATTAAGATATATATTGTATATCCCATTAAGGAATTCCTAAAGATCATCTCTAAAGCTTTTTCCTTAATGGTGGCATTTATAAATTTTATATATTATAGATTCCCCATAGATTGTGAGAGAATAATGCAAAATATCAGGAGAGAAATTGAAAGTTGAAGAATTAGCCCAGCTGGCTTGGCTCAGTGATGGAGCTTTGATCTATGAACCAGGAGGTCATGGTTTGATTCCTGATCGCATGAAGGAGGCAGCCAACCAGTGACTCTCTCTCATCATTGATGTTTCTATCTTTCACTTGCTCTTCCTCTCTGAAATCAATAGAATTATATTTTAAATAAAGATGTTTTTAAAAAGGAAATTAAAGATATTTTATCTTTTGAACAAATATTTATTGTGTACCAAGGAAGCATTGGTTATACAGCTTTTTATATTTATCCACAACTGTTATTTCTCCAGAACAATAGGGCCCATAGTTTCCTTTATAGAAATAATTATCATAAACCTTGCGTAAACTTGACTTGAAGCCAATTCCCTAGAAACAATTCACACAACTTAATAATATCAAGTCACCAAGAGTATTCTGGAAACTCAGGTACTCCAATAAAATTAACCTAGTGACTTGAGATAAAAATTGTGACATTTGAAGTTAGAGAGGGAAGGGGGAGAGAGGGAGAGAGAGAGAGAGAGAGAGAGAGAGAGAGAGAGAGAGAGAGAGAGAAGTAAGTTGAAGGAAGAAAAACAAAAGAAAGGAAAAGAAGCACAAGGCACAGAGTAAAAGAGATTAAATTGTATGAATAAATTTCTACTTTTGAGGAGACCATGACAAACCAGTAGTAAAATACAGTTTAGAAACTTAAATCTAGTTTAGATTCTAGAGAAATCTCCTAAAATAGGAGACAGATTCCATATTTATTTAATATGTACTAAATGCAATTTCACTTGCTCTCTTAAAGGTATATTCTTTAAATATATCCTTTAAACTGGGTTCACTTATATGCAGCAGTTTCTTTTATTTAAATAGTCATGTCAGACAGTTGGCATATAGTTACTATATGCCAGACCTACTACATTGTTTTGGGGGCATATTTTAAAGTGGGTTTAATATCTTTGTTTCACAAATCAAGGAATTAACACTCACCAAAGTGGAGATGAACATTTTATACAACCTCCTCATCATATCATAAAGATTATGTATCAGAATTAAACTTTCCAGAATGGTATATAAAGGAAGTTCAAATTATCTCAGATGTGTAAAATTCTTCTTGACCTCACCTTTCTGAAGTGGATACAAGTCCTAAAGACTGGTTTAAAACTTTAAAACATTATTTAAAGCATAAACATTCACTTTTGATAACTCTCCTGGTTTAGCAGACTAGGCATAATAAATGCAACTTGTATGGTATATATTCATCTAGATCTCCTTAGCCTAATTAGACAACTAAAATTTCACTGGATTCTTAAATAACATAAAGGCAAAATCTAGTGTCCTTTTATGTCTAACCATTCATTTGCAGTCACCTGGTGGTATTCAGTGGAAGAAATACAAGGAGTCAGATAATAGAAGTCATAAAAACTGTAGTTTTTGTTCAGATTTTGGCACTTCCTACCTCATGACCTGGGAAAAGTCAGCAATCTATTGAATAGGTAAGAAGTTCACATTTATTGAGAACCTTTTGTGTACCAGAAGGTATAACCTATCTCACAGGGTTTTTACTAAATTAAATGAAGTATTACAAATATGAAAACCTTATTGCAACATTATACAATGTAAGTTGTTATAATGATGATGATGATGATTAATACTATATTAATAATATTTTAAGTGTATCCTTTAAACTGGGCTCACTTATATGCAGCGATTTCTTTTTATTTAAGTAGTCATGTCTGACAGTTGGTATGTAGTTACTATGTGCCAGACCTAGTGCATTGTTTTGGGACCATCCAGGGCTATTGTGCAGATTACTTTATATGAAGATTGCTCCCAACTATATAATGAATAAAGAAAATGAAAATATACTCTTAGAAATGTATCTAGATATAAAGATGGATTGGATTAAGCAGTTACTGAAGTGTTTCCATTAAACAGGATGAAAATAACATGTATCAAATACACATTTTTTTGCATACAGTGCACTAGATTCTGCCCCTAACATGGAACACATAATTTTAATGTGAAAAACCTTATATTTAACCAGCTGATGAGTCTTTCAGCTCCTGCAGGCACACACATCTTCTATGCAAGTCTTTCCCCTACCGTATTCAATCAATTAATTTAG
Source organism: Murina feae (assembly GCA_004026665.1). NCBI lineage: Eukaryota > Metazoa > Chordata > Mammalia > Chiroptera > Vespertilionidae > Murina > Murina feae. The sequence continues at coordinate 3,613 of PVJC01021801.1, read as the reverse complement.
CCTGATAAGGAAAGTTAATATCACTGTAGAGTAAACAGGCATCTGTTGATAGATCGTTCCAGATATTTGGCATATGCAGAGGCACTGATGGAGGCAGCAATGCTTAAGGCAATATTTTGAATGACTGTAACAAAATGCAATATGTTTCAAACATTGTTAATATCTCCCTACAGTATAATGTGTAGATACTAATATGGAAATGGTTCTATAAGATTAAAAATATGTGAGAGTAAATGAATGTCACAACACTATAAATATGACCTATAAGACAAAGAAACCATGACAAAAATAAAATATTGAAGATGCAGAAAATAAAAATTCTGTTTTAAACAAATGCTCATTTAGCTGTGTGATCTATTATTCAGATACTAGGCTTACTCCTCGAGTAAGAAATTTTATAGAAGGAAAGGCAGAAATATTTAGATCTTCACCATTTACTTCATTTACGCCGTTGGACTGTCTACATGATATCAGATATTTAGAAAGAGTCTTGTTTAGTTTTTTCACTAAAGTATGTTTTGAGAATTTAGCTGGTTTACCTTTGCGCAGAAAGCCTATGATAGACGGTTTCCTGAAAGTCAGAGAGGGTGCCCTTCAGTCCCTGGTATTTTATTTTTATCTCAATCACAATAATTAAAGAAATACTTCCTTTTTTGTTATTGTTCTTTTATATACCAACTTAAAGTGATGCATATGACTAGGTTCAAAGGCTGATTCTTGACACAATTCAGATATGTAGAGGAATCTGGAATATTGTAAACTATTTTCCAATTTCCCCACATTACAATTGAAGTTAGACTAAAGCCATACCATTAACACTGTGTCACATATCAGAATTCAGAGGAATGGCCACATTAAAATATGAATGTTTGCCTCATTCTGAGGCTGAAGATGTGACAGTTTAACATTTTAATTTCTTGGCTTTCAAATCAATTGTTATTGGCTAGTTCATTGTTGGGGTGAGATGGTAGATGGATGGGCAAAATGTTAAATATATTTTCCCTTCACTAATCAAATTTTGATATTGAAACATATATTTACACTTACTCATAGAAACAGTCTCTTGTATAATAATTATGATATTTTATATAATTTAAGAACAATTGTATCTTTAAAATGTAAAGAGATTATTAAAAACTCTAAAATCTCTCATTTTTAACCACAACAATCTCATTTTACCACTTAGTCATACAAAATTCTGCTTTCTCATAATATTTTCCTCTGGGATGGAAGTCATTGATTTGCTAAATATAATAATTTCTAGTTGACTCTTTTAGTTAACTAGATCAAATTTATAGGTGACAATAAACATCTTCTAATAAAAATGAAGGTATGTATTCACTTTTGTTGTTAATGTTCAAGTTTACAATATCAAGTTATGAAACACTAAGGTGAGAAAACTAGTAATTTGTTGTTGAGTTTTATAAGAGCAATTTGACTTTGATTATCTAAAATATGAATATGCAAATAAAATATTTTCATCATTGTTAATTCAGACATTACTAATTGTATTTTAACTGGTACTAAACCAATAAAAATATTATAAGCTGGTATTAAAAATTTTGTTAATATCTACAAAAAACCTACTTATTTTAGTTAAATTCAAGAAAAAGTTGAGATACAAAATTGAAAAGTAAGATGAAGCAAACTTGTAAGGGACAGAGTGTTCTACTTGGCAATGGGAGTCACTCAAAGAAGGAGCTTGAAGAAGGTGAGTGATGACAAGTTCAGAAATAAAGGCTCATGGCCTGAAATGAAAGCAATAATTAATATTGAAATACAGGACCTGATAAAGATTTGGTTAGAAATTGGGGGCTAGGAAATTGGTCTCGGATAGAATATGGGCATGTAATCACTTGACCGTGAATGAGGACAGAGATATTCAAGATTTTTAGCTTAGAGGTTAGTGCATACCATTCCCATCAGAAAAAGCAGTGAATGCAGAGAGGAAGTTTGTCCTTGTATGGTTTACCTGTTTTTTCTTAACTCTTTTTTTAATTTAAACTGCTGAAAGAAAAAATAAATAATTCATTTGAACAAACAGACTTTTCATTTGAAAAAACAAGAGAGTGAGATGCACACACTCTCTCTGCAGGCATGTGCTATGCAGAGAAATGAGGGAGCCTCTCCAGCACTGGATCTTGCCAGAAATTATGGATCATGGAAATCATATGAATGGAAAAACTCCCCACAGAAGAGGAAGAATATCATGAAAATAAAAGGCAGAAGCTATCAATTTGGCTATCTCATCTTTTAAGACTCAGCAGAAGGGATGATTGTACAGGGAGAGGAAAGAGAAGTCTGATTAGCATTAAGGAGGAGGTGGTAGAGTGTTTAACAGAGGGAAGTGTCAAATGTTACAGGGGTGTGAAGTAAAAGGTCATTGGTTTGGAAATTAGGAAGTATTTGGTATCTTCTCACAGGCTTTTTTTTTTTTTTCCCCCTACATGCTGGTGGAAAATGGAAGCCAGATTGCAGTGGGTTCAAATATCAGTTAAAAGTGATTATATCAAAATGCTAGAAATGGCAAAAACAGCTGTGGTTTGAGAGGACAACTTATTCCAAAGAAGAGTGAAGTTTTCCTGTTTGCAGTATTTTATTTACTTTCTTTTTTTTTATTTTTCTACATCTTCATAGCATAGAAGTAATCACAAAAATATTTTTTGTCCTATTTGAGCTGGATTACTTTCTATCTGATTAATTTGTTAGCTTTATTTATTAATTTTTGAAAATATAATTCACTGAATTATAATGGATAATCTATTTCTGGGATCCCCCTTCATATTACTTTTTCACTCTCAATATGTACATTCCACATGTCAGAGCTACATTCTCTAGTGACTTCTTTGTGCTTTATTTTTAATTTATCATCAGTATTCAAGTGAAAACAAAGTCAAGTCAGTACTTTAGAAGATTAAAATATTAAATGTTTGAATATTTAACTAGATAATTCAATATTCATACCCCTTTTTTAGGTATTATGTTAACATTTGAAAACAGGTAGGACATTTGTGCCTTCTTTAAAAGACCATAAAATTTAGCTGTTTTAAAAACATTTTGCTAAGGGAGCTGAGTAAAATAAATGCTTAAGCTCAAGCTGATGATGCCTTAGTACAAATGTATGCAATGTTTTTTGGTTAAACTCTGGTTTATCATCATAAAATTAAGCTGATTAGTAAAAATGCACTGTTACACTATGATATGAACATTTTTGTCACAAATTGTCCTTTTCCTTGATCTGGCAATTGCTATGCTACAAACTATCCTGCAATAAATCTCTTGCATCGAAATCAACCTAAATTATTCTGATGTTCATATGTAATTTTTCAGATGTAAGCTGGAGATGTCTTTAGCACTAATGATGAGAAGCTGCTAGTTGTTGATACCTATCGCTATTTAGTGACCTAACTACCTGAGGAAGTTTGGGTAACTTAAAGAAAAAATGTTAGAAATTCATCCAGGCTTTGCTCCAGGAGAGATTTGATTACAAGTTGTTGACTAAGCAAGCCTCCATCACAGGGTTTCTGCTATATTAACAGAATTGATGAAAAACTAGGCCTTCAAATTATTTGTGTTTCTTTCAAATACAAATATTTAGTGTTATTGTAGGTAT
>PVJC01021800.1:0-27922 GCA_004026665.1 Murina feae | reverse complement strand
AAAACCTCCCCTTAAAAAAAAGATGAGATGCATTATACTGATGACATTACAATCCTATATAATAAAACCCTAATATGCAAATCAACTGAACAGCAGAGCAACTGGCTGCTATGACATGCACTGACTACCAGGGGGCAGACGTTCAAAGCAGGAGCTGCCCCCTGTTGGTCAGTGTACTCACACAGGGGGAGCACCGCTCCGTCAGAAGTTGGGCTTACAGCTGGCAAGCACAGGGGCAGTGGCAGGAGCCTCTCCTGCCTCCCCTGCAGGGAATAGTAAGCAGTGAGGGGTCCCAGCCTATGAGAGGGATGTCGGGGGATTGGGCCTAAGCCAGCAGTCAGACATTCCCCAAGGGGTCCCGGACTGCGAGAGGGCACAGGCCTGGCTGAGGGACCGCCCCCAAGTGCATGAATTTCATGCACTGGGCCTCTAGTATTAGAATGTTTAACAAAGGAGGTGTTAGGGGCTGGATGAGAAGGGTGAAGGGATTAAGCAAAGAGGGAAAAAAAAACCTCATGGACACAGACAACAGTATGGTGCTTGCCAGAGGGAAGGGGAGGTGGAGGAGGTGGAAGGTAAAGGAGGGATAAATGGTGATGGAAGGAAGACTTGACCTGAGGTGGTCAACAATACAATATATAAATGATGTATTGTAGAATTGAATAGACGAAACCTGTATAATTTTATTAACCAATGTTACCCCAATAAATTCAATTAAAAAAAAGAATGTTTGTATACTAGCTTCTTTTTAAAATACTTATTATTTACATAAGACAATTAGTTTGTTCTTCTTTATAAATTCATTTAAATGTATATCTATGATTATCCTATCAAGGTAGAAAGGTTAGACTATAATCAGAAAGAAATGCCTTTGAAGTGCTTTTACTAGCAAAAGAAATAATATTTTTTTAAAATTTGTTTATTTTCATGTGTGAAAGTGTAAAGGTCACTAGCTTTGCTGTGTTTCTGTAACTTTTCCTCTCTATAACCATTAGGTTGAAACATAACCAACCTAATTTAAGATGTGAAAATTTATTATATTAAATATAATTAGCCAAGACATGGAGGTTGAATCACATGATCCTGAAGTTCTGTGGTGATGGCTCCTTCTGGTCAAAAGGCTGTATCAATGCCTTTTTAAGCACAATAAAATGCAGAGCATAGGCCTAGCCAGTGTTAGAGCATCGTCCCTTGGATCAAAGGGTCGCAGGTTTGATTCCCAAAGGCACATACCTGAGTTGTGCTTGACCCCTGCCCCAGTGGGGGTGTGTTCCAAAGGCAGCCGTTTCTCTCACATCGCTGTTTCTCTTTCTCTCTCCCACTCCCTCCCTCTCCTCTATGCTCTCTAAAAAAAGAAAAATCAATGGAAAAATATCCTTGGTTAAGGCTTTAAAAAAAAAGCATATAAGTAGGCTGATTGCTCTTTAATTTAGGTTGAGCTACCTATTAATTCATCATAGCTCTAGAAACATGACTATCCATCTTGAAACTTTCAGTAGCAAAACAAAAGTAATCACAATATGTTATAAAATCCTGGAGCATATAGGAACTTCTGTAACAGACAAATCTGTTTTTACTAACACCCAGTCTTAGCCCTTGACCTCCCTATCCCCTTTGCTGTCTTCTCGCCCCATCATCCCTCCAAACTAGTTTCTATTATTAGGAATTTACAAATGAACTATTATATAATAAGGTTTTCAAAGAAAAGAAAAAACATGATGTAATTTTTTTAATCACTTAAATATAACAGTACTGATTAACTCAAATTGTAAGTATAGAAATGACCACTTTTGATATAAACTGAAGATCTTACTCTTTGATTATAATCCTCTCATATTTCCCGAAGTTAGGATTCTACTAAGAATCCTATAAGGTTGATTAATTTTAAAGTAAGAGAAGTTAAGCGTTAGGACTTTCTAAAAGGGCAAACAAGTTTTGTTATTATTATACTTCTGTGGCTTCTATTATAGAAATGGTAGGTTCTTAATCATATTCACACCCATGAAGTCTTTTCTTGAATGGCACAAACCAGGCTTTCTGTACTTAAAATGTTATGATTCAAATTCCTTTCTTTTAAAAAAATAACCATCAACAAGACTTGACAATTGCAATCTGAGCTACGTAATCTAAAATAGGAGGGACATACATTAGTGGCTATTTTTAAGTAAACTAAATGATAATAAACTTAATCAGTAGGAAGCGAGGCTAAAGATATGGATCTGTTCATATTTATAGGATGCACTAAAGAATACTTTGAGCATCCATGGCATATACATATATGATCATGATAAACTCATAGACTGAAACTTGCCTATAAATTTCATTACCTAAATATTACTTAGTTCTGCTAACTTATGTCTTCTATTAACAAGTTATAATATATTTGCTACCAACAGCTCACTAGTAAAGCCCTCTGAGACCTTTACCTTTTTCTAACTAAGAGGAGTAAGACTGACCTCTGAGGTGAGCAGGGTGGGTGGTAAACCGGTTAGGCTGTTTTTAAAATGAAGTTTCATTATCTTGAATTATTATAAATTTCCAAATTATAATATATCTTCAAATTACCATATACACAGTTTAAAAGTTTAAAAATTTTGTTAAAATTTTTTAAAAGCTATAAAAAAATAAAAGAGTTGCTTCTCTTACCATCAGTTCCCATTATATGAGAAATATACTATTTTTTTCTGTTAATTTGCCTCTACGAACTATAACAAAGAGCTTGAATAATTGTACTTTAAAGTTCATAAAGGATCAAAAATAGTAATATATCCAATCCATTTAAAAGTGATATAGTTTTGGCTTCAGACTTTTATTTTAAACATTGTAGAGGGCCAGATTATGACTTTTGCAAACCTGGGAAATCTTTCAGATACATGAGATAAAAGAGAAAACTGAAAAGACAAAAGTAAATAAATTTTCCATTTTGTACCACCATTCAGCAGTAATAGAACTATTCAGTTAACCATTGGTTAAGTAGCTAATGATGCAAAAATAACCATTCAGATGTATCTCCCTACATGATTCACATTATTAATGTGATTTCTAGACCTTTCAGTAAATTAAAATACCTGTTTATTAAAAATAAGTGTTTTAAATAAAAATATTAATTGAAAGTATAAAATCGTGGGCACTTAACTGGAATTAAGGCATGGGTCATGGTCATTTTAGAAAAAATATCACTAAAGACTGATGTATTATGCCAGGACACACTTCCTCCTGGCTTTTAATGTGTCCAATCTTCCCACTTCAGTCTATTCGGATGGCCAGGGATGCGGTGAAGTGGGCAGCTTGTTCACAAACACAAACCTTCTCCTGAGTGATACGCTAATACGTTAAAATCATGAAAAACCTTTCTAAAGTTACAGTGATACGCATGCCCTTTCAACACAAAAACATTTGTCATTATCACTAATGGCATATAGCTTCTTCAGATCCTTTTCCCTTCCATAGAATTCTATTGCAAATACCATCACACGACGAGTAACTCAATATAAAATAACTTCTCCCAAATTCTCCTAATGTGATCAATCCCCAATAAACACCAGAGAACAAATACCATCAACCTCACAACAAAGAGTCCCAAGGCCTAGGAGGCTTAACACTCATATATCAGTCATGGCTACATGGCCGGGAAAACGAACATCATGATGGACTCCTGCATTCTTCACATTGTGCTCATGGACAAAGTCAGTGTAGTTTCTATGAACAGGCTGGGGCGGGGATAAGGCCCTTGCGTTCCACTGGTTTCCACCACGTTGGCAGCAGTCACTGGCAGCAGAGAGCCTGGATGGTTGGGGAGTGGGAGGGGAGCACAGTTAGTCAACAGGAATAGTAGAAAATTGATGTGTAAGAGGTAATAAAAGAGAATGACCAGCATGCATTACTGCTACAAGCAGTTATCAACATCTCCATGCAAGCACATTCACAAGAATAACAAAGGTGGGGAAATCCCACAAAGTTACATGTAATAGAAAATGTAAATATGAAAATATGTATAAGTAATCAGTCTGTTAAGTGAATTAAATAAAGAAAAAATTTCATAGTGAGCAAGACACTCTATATCTGTCCTTGATGGTGCTATAAAAATCAAGGCAGAAATGCTGTTTGAGGTTCTAATAAGAAATAATATTTATAATCAACTTAAAATATGTCATAGGGCAATTTTACATAAAGATAAAGGCACATATGAAAAAGGGCAATTGTGAAAATTCTTCCCCAAATTAAGTGATCTCACAAATTATGTGAAATCCGGGAAACAAAATTCAGAATGAGGTTTTTTTAAAAAAATCTATGCTCATAGGCCATGTAATTTTACATCGATGCTCCCAATTAACAAGAGAACCATCAGTCCTTCTGTAATCAAAGTTCACAGGAGCTTAGCATGAAATTCAACAGGTGCAGATAATGTGAGGAGATTATAAGCCCCTCCAAGAAGTAGATTTAATAACTGTATTAGAACAGACTTAACAACTGTATTACACACAGTGCTACAGAACAGGCCTATAGAACTATGAGAGTTTAACATGCATAGAAGCAGTTCCTGGTTAGAAATGATCAGAGTCCTCCAGTAGAAAGAAAACATTTACCAAGTTTCAGAAAATCAGGGTTTTATGGCAAAAAAGGGCAGCATATACTTAAGATAACTACAAAGAAAAAAAATAACCCAAATTATAAAAGATATATAAAGATATTTAAATATAGTATTTTTTCTAATGCAACCAAAACATGAATATTCACCATTTTTCCTCAGGAAAACTGAAAAAAAACTGGCTAAAAGCTTTTGTTTGTTTTTTTACAATAAAATCATCTTTTCTTCAATTGAAATACAATTTGTTCATTAGATATAACCCATAAAATTCATGACCCTCAATATAGGGTCTCTGAAAATTTAGGACATTAAATTAGGTTTATGTTCTCCTTATATATGCAAGATTTTCCAAATATTACTCAATTTTTTTTATAAATAGTTTAAAGATTTAAAAGAAATTGTATCTCAAAGGGTAATACCTATTGGATAATTCTTAGTTAATGCTATACCAAATCATTCACTGCAACAATGGTGTCATTTACAAGACACTAGGAAGAAAAAGCTAAAGAACTCAACAGGGAGTAAGTTTAGATGAAATTAGTTAAACGTTGTCTGCCAGAAACAGGAAATAGTCCATTATTCTGCCCAATGATTCAAATCTAGGGAGCATTTCTAAATGTTATTAATGCATCACTTTCTAAAGGAGGACTTTTATAGTCATTTAAAAGTATTAAGAATCAAAGCATGCAGAAACAAAGAATGAAATACGGAGTGCATTTTACACTAGGGCTGGGGAGACACGCGGGCTCTGTATTATTCCCTGCCACTGCTGTCATGCTCTGAGGCTGATCAGGCTTTCAAGGTCACCACTTTGCTCCATTTCAGCAAGGGGGTCACAGCACAATTACTAAAGGAAGGACACACAGCTCCAAAATTTTTCATTTTTCTTCTAAGCCAATATGCTCAGATTCAATATTCTCTCTTTATAAAGGCTGTGCCAAAAGAACTAATTAAATAGATTTAAATATGTATGTGTACAAGTTGGAAACCTCAATAAAGCTTTAGTGTTACAATACAGGGTGCAAAGAAATCAGACTCTTGTCCCATAGTAATATAAAAGGCAAGCATGTATTAAGAAAGTTATTTTATAGTTAAAGTCGCAGAAGTACTACGCTCCCTTGTCAATAGGACTTGGTGGTAACATCAAGGAGATAAAACATAGCCGCTTATTGGAGCTGTGTTTTCAGTAAGAAACTGAAAAAACTCTTCCTAATGGCTTAAAAAATAAAGACTAAAATTTGACATTTAAAAGCCTCACTATTCATACTTTTAAGTGTGTTGTGCCCACATGCACACACAGAGTCTCCCCACTACATTCTCAAGTAGAAAGAAAAAAAATAATAGGGTAGATCCCCTCAATTTCAGAAACTAATCAAGTTATTTGAACTGAAGTAAGAATATGCCCAACCATCAAAAGCAAAGCACCTTGGAGTTAGTGAAGCCAAAATAACAGCGAAACACAATTACACAGGAATGACTGAAAACGATCACCAACCACTGCGGACCCACCACCATGAGGGAAGAGCTGGCTGCACAGAGAGCTGACCACAACCTTGAGATCACCACAGAAACTCAATAGAGTTCAGGTAGTAAAACTAAGAGCAAGAAAAAAAAAATAGAGAGAGAGAGAGAGAGAGAGAGAGAAATCCTATGAATTATCAAAGTTCATTTCATAAATAGACACAAAATTTGAACAGATGATGCAACCAACATGGCCAGTCAATCACATAATTCCCAAGGAGAGCCCCCAAGCCACATACATTTAATTGAGAAAAAATGAACCCCACAGATCAACCCAATAAGCCACAAAGTATCCATATTTGTATACTTAGTATCAACCTAAAAAACAAACAAACCCTGGAAATCTAAACAAATGAAATCTCTTCCCTGTCATCAGGAGTATTTCATGCTTTGTTTTATTGGACTATAATCATGTTTCTCTTATGCCTTTATCTTCAGACTTTAATGAAGAAAACACATCCAAAGAGGAGCACTATGTTGTATGGAGTAACATGTAACAAACATATTTTCCTTATGGATCTGGGAAAAGGTTCTATTGACTAATATTGAAATCCTTTTTAACAGATACCCTCCCTCTCCCCATCAAAACTCCCAGATCATGCTAACCTAAATGAGGACAGCTGTCTGATGTTCTTCATTTAGACAACTGCACTCCAGAGCTTCCTCATCCATAGCTCTTATTCTTCCCATCCCAATAACTGCTTAATAATATGCCTCTTTTCAGCTTACAAATATGAATAATTTGCTTTCAATCATTTAAAGTACTCTACAGTTATAGCTGGGAACTTATAACACCATCAAGCAAGCAATATTTTCTTTTGGCTTAATGAGCTAACAAACCATTTCCTGTCATGCTGGTCTGTTCCAGGACTTCTTGGAAGATTCTCTATCTCCACCAGCGCCGGACCAGAAGGAAGGGAAGAAGTCACCGGCAGAGTAGATCTCATACCCCAAGCCTTTGGACACAAGTTATAAAAATCATTTATCTTGCCTAGATAAAAAATCCCTTCACCAATTAAAAGAACATTAAAACGGAATAATATCTACATAGTCAACAAGTATGTAAATAAATGCTTGACTGTTATATGTCACCTTGAAATAGATAGTAATCTAACTTAATGCTAATATTTTATAGGATTTACAGGAACAAAGTTTCACAGAGCACCTGTTCTATTCACATCTTAGAGAAAACAAGAGGGTTTCACATTACTGAGCCTACTTTAGAGATAAGTAAAAGAAAAACTCTCCCAGTTATACCACTATGAAATTCAATTAATAAAATACTAGTTTCTGTAATAATTAAGCACAGTGTTCTAGTGCTTTAGAAGCTTAATATTAAGAAGACTTACCTGTTGAGACCCATTACTCTGAGTTGAAACATTACTGTGAACACTGTAAGGGGGGAAAATCCATTAAAATCTATTAAAAACCATATATAGGACTTCAAGTTGTCAGATGACAATGAAAGTAGCTCTATTTTTAAATACATTAATTTTGTTTCAAATAAAGAAAAAAATTACTGTTGATTAAAACAAAGATGTAAGGTGCTTAAAAAACATTTGCTTTTATAAGCGCATACTTGCTTTCCTATAGTCTGCTTATTTGGTATTTCCATGTATTTTAATTGTGCTTTAATTGTATTTTAATTGTGCTTTGGATGTAATAAATGTGCTTTAGATGTACTACTCATCTTGTTTATTCACTGGACAATATATCTCAGATGAAAAATAAAGAGAGCAGCACAACTGATGCCTTAAATTCAAGGCATTAAGCACAAACACCTACATAAACTTACCTGTCACTTCTTTTGTATATTCTTACCCTCTCAAGATTTTCCAGTGTCAGCAATAGCTCAGCATTTTATAACTCAAAAAACCTTAGTATAAAGTTAGAAACTTCTCTGTATACCTTTTCCTTCAAGTGATTTATTAATATGTTTTTAAATTTTTAATTCCACTCATTTTCTTCTCTGCCTCTCACAAAGTACTTAAAAAACCTAAAGCTACAGTTTAACAAAATAAATAGGAAAACTCAGAAGAGCTGCTAAAAAACAAACATTCAATGAAATAAGAACTCAAAGAGGAAATAATACCACAATAAAATGAGGGGAGAGAGGATACTTTCAGACCCTCTAGGATAAGCATAATTAGTATTCTAAAGTAAAGAATTCAACTAAGGTAACAAAAATTTTGTTCAAAGTTATTTAAAAAGCTCATTGAAAATGATAAAGTAAAGAGAGATTTAATAAGTGCCCTGGCCAGTGGTTACTCAGTGATTGGTGTTGGTCTGTGCACTGAAGGGTCTCAGGTTTGATTCCATTCAAGGGCATGTACCTGGGTTGCAGGTTTGATCCCTGGCCCTGGTTGGGACATGTGCAGGAGGCAACCAAGCGATGTTTCTCTCTTCCTATACTTCTCTTTTTTTCTCCCTCCCCCTCCATTCCACTCTCTCTGAAAAGCAATGGAAAAAATATCTTTGAGTGAGGATTCTAAAAAAGTAATTTAAAAAAGAATGCCTCTTAAACACATGCAAAAATAACATAAAATCATTTAAAAATATAAGATTTAATGAGCACTGTGTTCCAGAAAAATGAGATACAGAATTAAATACATTCAGCTTTTTTGTTAAATTATTGACCTTCGAGGACAAGTAAAAAATATTCCAGTTACCCCAAAGGAGATTTAAAAGCCAATTATTGTTAGTATCAGGTTGGCACAGACTTCCTAATAGCAATACTCAAGAATATTATACCCAGCCCTATTTTCTAGAAATAGGCAAAGCTTATCAATCACAAACAAACTCTGAACGCAGCATCCAGGAGCCTTTCCTAGAAGAGTAAGAGCAAAACAAAAACTATCTGATGATGAAAAACAACTACTTAAAAAAGGACTCACATGCCCCAGCCAGTCTGGCTCACTGAATAGAGTATCGGCCAAAGGCTAAAGAGTTGCAGGCTTCGTTCCTGATCAAAGGTGCGCACCTCAGTAGCAGGTTCCCCAGCCCTGGTAGGGGCCCACGTGGAAGGCAACCAATCGATGTGTCTATCTCACGTTGTTTTCTCTTTCTCTCTCTCTCTCCCCCGCCTCCCTCCCTTCCACTCTCTCTCTAGAAATCAATGGAAAAAATATCCTCTGGTGAGGATTATAAAAAAAAAAGAACTCACAAATGAAAAAGTCTTGCTAAAAGGCTGAAGGATGAAGAAAGTCATTTTTTTAATCCTCACCCGAAGATATGTTTTTATTAATTTTAGAGAGAGGAAGGGGGAGCGACAAAGAGAAATATCAATGTGAGAAACATTGGTCGCTTGTTCCTACATGCACTCCAACTAGGGGTCAAACTCACAACTTAGGTACATGCCCTGACCAAGACGTACAGGTGTACAGGATGACGCTCCAACCAACGAAGCCACTCAGCTAGGGCCATTTCAGGCTATTTTTAAATTAATTACATCTCTGTTATAAGTTGAGTCACCAAAATTTGTACTACCATTGCCTGGATTCAAATCCAAGACACAGCACTAACTCTTACTCTCAGAATCTCAGCTTCCTCATTTGCATGAAACTATTAGGAATATTAAATTAATTAATAATAGCAAAGCACAAAGAACACTGATAAATAAAATTAACTAGAAAAAAAAACAAAAAATATTGTTTAATGTAGATCTGTTGCCAAGGCAAATGTAAAAAATATACATGTCAGGCATGAGTTTTTTTTAATTCTAATAATGTTGCTCTTCTCACAGTACATTATATGCTGGTTTAAGTAACCAATAATCCCAAACATTAATGAAATCTGATCCAATCTGCTTGGTACAGAAATTGAACTTGCTACTGTATGGTCCCCTAAATTACTCTCTGGAGCTTTTCCTTAAACTGGGAATAACCCCAGGAAGTGATGGGTAACAGATGAATAATAACATGAGGAAAAAGTACTTAAATAACTGATGTTAACTGGATCAGAGCTCTTTGTTTTCAAACAATCTGAAATGTTGAAAGTACTATTTTCTCATAATTATACAGATTCTTTCACTTCCACTAATATGAAAGTAGTACTTCTCACTACTGACATAATCTAAGCGTCCCCTTTTAAAGGATTACCTGTAATAACTGACACCTGTTGCTTTTGTACCACCTCTAGTCATCATCTCCTCCACCTTCCTCTTTTCCTTTATTTTCTGTCTGCAAAATTCTATGCTAAGCCTGTACAAAAATGTGCTCTTTTAAAATGTCACCTCTTAAGATACTTTATATTATTAGTCAAGACTCACAAGAAAATAGAAGCTAAAATAGTACAAGTAAAATGACTGACACCAGTCAATTAAAAAATTTGTTATTCAAAGTGACACAGTACAAGGTCAAGAAGTTTTTTAGGTCAAATAGTTTTGCTTTTTCAAACAGTACTGTTTTCCACGGTTCACTGGAGCAAAAATTGTTCAAGCAAACAGAACTACCAGGGCAACACTAAAAGGGCATTCAGGCCAGTCCAAGCTCAGGCTCTCAAGCTCCACTGAGTTATGCTCAATAACCTTCAGTCAGGAGAGCTGAGTGCCCGCCAATCACCACTAAAAGTTTATTCTAATAAAAAAAATAATAAAGTGTCATCACTTAAATATCCCATTTCTAATGTGTTCATTACTCAAGAAAAAAAATTCATTATTAAAGTTAAATTAATTTTAATTTTAGAAGACTACACAGTCATTCACTTTCTAGTCAGAAATGTGTATTTCAAAAAATTTTAAAGGATATAAACTCTTACATAATAAAAGACTTAATTTTTCAAAACATATCATTGCTTGAATGCTTTATTTTTCTGCTGACTTCCCCAGGTTATGTTCTTTAAGATCAAATATTCTGTCCTAGCTTTCCTTTTAAGAAAGCAAGACATGATCTATTAAACAAACAAAAAAATTAAAAAAGTTAAAAAAAATACAGAATACCTCTAACATTTCTCCACCATTATCTCTGACAGCACTGGTTATGTATAACTCCAAGGAAAACAAAATAACCAACAGCTAAAACAATTTCAGGGATACCTTTCAAAAAGCAGAGTGCTTTTGTGGTGAATCAATAATCACAGCATGGCTTTCGAGGTGAAAAAAAACTAAAGCTATCTCAAGGTTAGGCTGACCATACTCACTCAGTACAGACAAATTTTAAAAAGAAACGGATTTTAATGTCCTAAATCTGACATTTTAACAGGTATTCCAGGAACCTGATACATAACAAGGTTGAGAAGCATTATTTGAAATTATATAATGTAATATATACTATTAAAATTTATTGCTTCATTAGAAGTAGGACTTCTAGAATGGTGGGTTGAGGATCCTCTCCCCAGCAAAACAAAGATTTAGCTAGTGACAATTATTTTGTTTAAATCATCAAAAGGCATATATCAAGTGGAAAAACATTTATTCAAGAAAATCTTCTAATTCTCAAGAGCCAAACCTGGCAGTTAAGCCACAATTTGCTCCCTTTCCCATTTTTCCTAGTTCAATGTTGTGGAAGCTCTACTCCAGGCTGGTGCAGCCAAGAAAATGAACTCTCTCTCAGCAATGCAGGTTTTAAATCAGTTATTTTAAATATGTTCAGAAAATAAAGAAATCAAATCTAAAGATGTATGAGAACAATGTCTCCACAAATAAGAGAATATAATTAAAAAGTGAAATTATATTAAAAAAACACAGAAATTCTGGAGTTGAAATGCACAGTAGCTAAAATGAAAATTCACTAGGAAAACAGCAGATTTGAGCTGGCAGAAGAATAAATAACTTGAATATAGGTCAAATGAGATTATCTAGTCTGAGCTACAGAAAGAAGAAAGAAAAACAAAGAAAGACTATAGGACACCATCAACTATAGCAATATATATAATGGGAGTCTCAGGAGAAAAGAGCAGGAAGATATTTGAAGAAATAATGTCTGAAAACTCCCAAATTTGGTGAAAACAATATACCATAGAAAAGCAACCAGAAGAGAACTGGATTGGAAATACTTATATCAGACAAGATAAACTTTAAAATGAAAATCCAACAATTATAAACATATATGCACCTAACAAAAAGCCTCAAAATACATGAAGCAAAAACTGAAAGAATTGAAGGGAGGAACAGACAATAACTGAAGACTTCAAAACCCTAGTCTTAATACTAAACAGAAACAGGCAAAAGGTCACTAATGAAGTAGAAGTCTTGAACAACAATATAAACCCACTAGACCTGTATCAGACATCACAGAACACTATACTCAACAATAGCAAAACCTGTATTCTTCTCAAGCTCACATGGACCATTTTCTAAGAAAAATAGGCCATAAAATAAGTCTCAATAAATTTAAAGGGATCAAAATCATATAAATCATGTTCTTTAACCATAATGGTATAAAATTACAAAAAAAAAGAGTGTCCTGGCTAGCATCGCTCAATGGTTAGAACGTCAGTCTGGGCACAAAAGGGTTGCAGGTTGGATTCCCAATAAAGGGCACATACCAGGGTTGCAGGTTAGTCCCTGGCCCTGGTCCAGGTGTGCGTGGGAGACAACCAATCAATGTGTCTCTCTCACATCAATGATTCTCTCTCCCTCCCTTCCATTCTCTTTAAAAATCAATGGAAAAAATATCCTCAGGTGAGGATTAACAACAACAAAAAAAGATAGGAAAATTTAAGATACAAATATGTGGAAATCAAGCAACACCTCTCAAGTAACCACGGAACAAAGAAGAAATGACAACAGAAATTAGAAAATAATTTGGGATAAATAAAAATGAAAATATTACATATAAAAACTTATGGAATGTGCTTAAAGTAGTGCTTGTAGGGAACTTTATAGCTATAAATGTTATATTAAAGAAAGAATAAAGATCTTGCCCTGGCCGGTGTGACAGTGGTTGGAGCATTGGCCCATATACCAGAGGGTCACAGGATCAATTCTTGAGCAAGGACTATATCTGGGTTGCAGTTCAATCTCAGCCCCAGTTGGGGCTCTTGTAGGAAGCGACCTATCGATATGTCTCTTTTGCATAGGTATTTCTCTCTCTCTTTCTCTCTCTCTCCCTCCCTCCTTCCCTTCTACTCTCTCTAAAAATCAGTAGAAAAATATCTTCAGATGAGGATTAACCAAACAAAAAACATAATAATAAAGATCTCATATCAAAAATCTAATCATCTACCTTTAAGATACTAAAAAAAGGGGAGCAAATTAAACCTAAAGCAAGCAGAGGAAATGAAATAATCTATCAGAGTAAAAAATTATAAAATAGCCCTAGCCGGTTTGGTGTCGGCCTGCAGACTGAAAGGTCCCGGGTTCAATTCCGGCAAAGGGCACATGCCTAGTTTGCCGGCTCAATCCCCAGTTGGGGAGCATGTAGGAGGCAGCCGATCGATGATTCTCTCTCATTACTGATGTTTCTCTCTCCCCCATTCCTCTCTGAAATCAATAAAAAAAAAAATCTATTTTTTTTTAAATTATAAAATAGAGAAAAATTGATGAAACCAAAAGTTGTTCTTTGAAAAGGCCAACAAAACTGACAAACTTGTCCTGGTAATTGTAACTCATTGGTTAGAACATTGGCCCACACACCAAGAGGTTGGGGGTTTGATTCCCAGTCAGAGCATATACCTAGATTTCAGGTTTGATCCCCAGGTGGAGCGTGTATGGAGGCAACCAATCGATGCTTCTCTCTCTCTAAAAATCAAGAAAAACATATACTCAGATAAGGATTTTAAAAACTGAACAATGGGGCATCACTATCAACCTTCCTATATGCAAATCGACCAAACTGCAGAATGACCGTAGCTATGATGCACACTGTCCACCACGAGGCAGATACTAAATGCAGGAGCTGCCTCCAGATCGTAGGCCCCAGGCCAGCCAAGGTGGGTGCTGGGGGGGTCCCCTCGATCACCTAGCCAGTCGCCCCACAGATTGGTCCTGATCACCAGCCAGGTCCATGCATGAATTTTGTGCACTGGGCTTTTAATAATAAAAACGAAAAAGGGAATAATATGAAGAACTGTATGCTACAAATCACATAACTTAAGTGAAATGGAAAAATTCTAGAAAAACATAAACTTCAAAACTGACTCAAAATGAAATCTGAATAGACTGATAACAAGAGATTGAATTAGAAATTTTAAAACTTCACACAAAGAAAAAATCCAGGCAAGATGGCTTTAATAGTGAATTCTACCATACATTTTGAAGAATACCAATTCTGTATAAAGTCTTTCCAAAAAACAGGAGAGAAGGAAACATTTCCCAACTCATTTTGGTGAAGCAAGATACCTGATGCCAAAAATAGGTGAAGACATGACAAGTAAACTACAGACCTATATTTTAGATGAATATGGACGCACAACTCCACAACAAAATACTAGTGAACCAAATACAGCAACATGTAATATAAAGAAGGACTATACACCATGACAAAGTGAAATTTTATCCCACAAATAAAATTAATTGCTTATCTGCAAATCAACCTTTTTTTGAATACATTGTGTGCAAGGACCATAATTTATTCATCTTTAAATCCTAAGTCACCTGCCAATAACTAATGTATGTCCTTTTCATTATAAATAGCACATCCACACCCACCCCACTTTTTATTTCTTTAAACTGCATTTTTGGTTTTTTGTGTGTGTCTGGAATTATGTGTCTGTTCCCAAATGCTTAGTAACAACTTAACACTTTGATAGATCTTCAAAATACTTGTTGAATTAATGATAGCAACTACATAAATTTTAAAGTCCTATGTCAATTCCTAAGATGCAAGACATTACCCACCTGAGTTCCTCAGGTTTTGCTGTACCTGCTGACAGAATTAAAAAAAAAAAAAAGTCCCATTAGTTTCCTCTTACATGGTAAACCACATCACTGTTCATAAAAGCAAATCTGGACTAAATGTTTTGTAAGCCATGTTTTCCAACCACAGATTTAAAGTCAATCATTAAAGTCAATATGACAATTACTTCCATTTATTTATTTATTTTTAAAGACTTCTTTATTGATTTCAGAGAGGAAGGGAGAAGGAGATATAGATAGAAACATCAATGATGAGAGAGTCATTGATAGGCTGCCTCCTGCACACTCTCCACTGGGGATCGAGCCCACAACCCAGGCATGTGCCCTTGGCCGGAATCGAACCTGGGACCCTTAAGTCCACAGGCTGACGCTCTATCCACTGAGCCAAGCCAGCTAGGGCTACTTCCATTTCTTAAATAAATAAAATAAGCATGTATCTCTTCTTTTAAAACAAAACCATCAGCAAGCCTTCTAGAGTGAGTTGAATGACAATGAAGCATTGTCAGTTCAAAATAACAGTAACTTAGAGTTTTAAACCATCACAAATTGAAATGGCTTCCTTAATAGCTACATATTATTTAATGTACAGTCATACCAAAATTATAAATATGTCATATTTTTTTAAAAATTGACCCTGTCAAACATTAGATCAGGGCAGTTGTTTCTGGAAAACTGGTGAAGACCCCAATATTGAACATACTTAAAATTCAGTCTATATTTTATTTTTTAAATATGTTCTTATTGGTTTGAGACAACATTCTCTCAAGTAAACAATACCAGTACCAACAACATGATGAACTGCCAAGAAAGAACAGTCCTTTGAAACAGGCCTGCATTCACCTTTCATCTGTAGAGTTCGTCGAGAATATCGTTTGCTGGGCCTTCTTTCAAAGGATGTTGATCTTCTTGCTTTGTTGGTTTTTGTGGTCTGATACTCAGTTTTCCCACTAAAATAAGTAACATATTAACAGGAATAAGAGAATTTAAGACCTACAGTAATCAGACACATAAATGGGAGAGTCTACACTGGGATTCTTTAATCACCCTGAATCTCATCCTGAGGGAAGTGCTGCTAGTAATAGTCTTGAATCTCCCTTCGCAACATCATTCTTTCACTCTTAGGTTTGTGTAAAATATGCAACACAAAAATTAAATATCATTGTTTCTTAAGCATGCACATCACCTAATAACATACTAAAAATTTAGATATTTGTGCTTTATGGAACTCCCTTCTCCTCCCCATTCATACTCTTCAATGTAAAATGTGCAATTAACTCAAGATTTTTTTCTAATTGCAAAACAGTTTTCAGAATAATTATCCAGAAATATTTAAAATTATTGTTCCACTGTCCTTGATTTCCATTTAAAATGTTAAGAAAATGCCTCCTCACTTTTAATATAGATAAAACAGAATGAATCCCACAGAATTATCTTGCCACATTATTTACATTTCTTCTTTAAAACCATACTGATTGATTCTCATGGCATGTTGAAAACTCATAATAATATACTCTCAGGTAAACCAAAATAACTCTACTTATAACCAACAAACAAGGAGTCTAGAATAATAATGGAATTTCAGGTTTACGAAGGGCGAGAAATGTTATCCAGTCAGCCCAGGATACCTTTTCTCTATATGGTATTCAGCTGTTGGATGAAGATGCTTTAAAGCTCTTATAATATGGATTTAAACTGGAGGCTAACTAAGATATTAAGTAAAGGTCAACAGGGATATAAAATCCATTACACCATTATAATGTTTCCTATCTATTCTGGAAATTTAACAACTTAATTTCCTGTCTTTTATTTTGGCCAATCAAAAACACTGGCAAGGCACTTTATTTCTCTGTGCCCTAGTTACCACATCTATAAATTGAGGGGTTGGCCTGTTTTGGCCTCTGAAAGAATGAAAGGTATAGCAGAAAGCTATTAACATCCACCTGTATCTAAATCGTGATCCTAGTCGGATAAATCCTGATCGCTGAGAACCCTTCTGCACAGGGCCTCGGAGGCGGAAGAAGGCGTGGTGCTCCACAGCACATTTCCATAAATGCTTGCACGCTTTTGGATGGTCCAGTCTAAAGACAAACGTGTGTTCCTGCTCTTTGCCCTGAAAACAAAAGGATGCAAAGAGAGGTAATTATTAGGTCAGACATTCCTATCCGGTACTCAGCTACAAATGCAACCCCAGCAATACCAAGAATCCATAAAACATCTCATTTGCTCCCTGAAACCAAAGAAACTCTTTTTAAGCCCCTATATAAAAAGGAAGAGCTGAAATCATTTTCTCAGCCAATATAAAATTATTCCTAAAAAGATCCTCTCTACTTATATGACCTTACTTCTCAGAGATACATAAAATGAGGGTTTATCTGCCATATCCTGGAATAAATACATAATAATTTAAAAACAAGATCTGGCAATACTTACCAACAGACTTAAAAATGTCCATATTCTTTGTCACTGTAACCATTCTCACAAGAATCCTATATAACAAAAGCCTAATATGCTAAATGTCTGGTAGTCCATTCAAACCATCAAAGCATGATATGCTAATGATATGCTAAGGCCACTCAACTGCTCAATATGATGTGAACTGACCACCAGGGGGCAGACAGTCAACCGATTGACCAGTCACTATAATGTGTACTGACAACCAGGGGACAGATGCTCTGACCAGTAGGTTAGTTTGCTGCTGGGGTCTGGCCAATCAGGACTGAGTGAGGGGGACTAGACATGCCTTGGAGTCCTCTCACAGTCCCTACCCAGCTGGCCAACCTCCCACATCCTTCCCTGGCCCCGACCATGCACTGGTGGGGCCCCTTGGCCCGGCCTGCGTACTCTCGTAACCTGGGACCCCTCTGGAGATGTCTGAGAGCCAGTTTTGGCCTGATAGCAGAACAACTGGTCGCAATGATGCACACTGATCACCAGGGGGCAGACTCAACACAAGAGCTGCCCCCTGGTGGTCAGTGCGCTCCCACAGGGGGAGCGCCACTCAGCCCAAAGCCAGGCTCACAGTTGTTGTGCGTAGTGGCAGTGGTGGGAACCTTTCCTGCCTCTGCAGCAGCATTAAGGATGTCTGAGGGTTCTCAGACTGTGAAAGGGCACAGACCAGGCTGAGGGACAGCCCCCCCACCCCGGAATGCACAAATTTTGTGCACCAGGCCTCTAGTCTAATTATAATAGTTTTCTCAGGCACTTTCCTAAGAATTTCACATGAATTACTACCTCAATGAGCCGATACTATCATTTGGCCCATTTTGCAGAAAAGCAAACTAAGACTCAAGAAATTATGCCCAAGGTCACAAAGCTAGTTAAGAGAGAAAACCAGAATTTGAACCTCTCCATTCAGGCTCCAGAGCCTATGTTTTTAATATCTAAACTATGTTTCTCCAGATTTTCTAAACAAAAAATTTGTACCCAAAAATTTTCTTCAATCTCATTTATAATAGTAAAAACAGGCACACGTACAAAAAAACCTAATTGTCCAAAACAAATAAAATAATCAAGTAAATACTGGTATATTTAAAAACTATACAGCCCTAGCTAAATTGGCAGTGGATAAAGCATCAACCTACAAACCAAAGGGTCTCGGGTTCAATTCTGTTCAAGGGCACGTACCTCAGTTGCTGGCTTCTCCCCGGCCTAGGCCCTTGTCAGGGCTCGTGCAGGAGGCAAACCAATCAATGTGTTTCTCTCACATCAATATTTCTCTCTGTCCTTCCCTCTTTCTCCCACTCTCTCTAAAAATCAATGGAAAAATATCCTTGGGTGAGGATTAAAAAAAAAAAAGAACAACACTATACGAAGATAAATTAATGAATGTACTACTGTTTATTCATATTACAGAATACTACATATAGAATAAAAGGAATGAACTAGATCTACATGGCTTCACCTGTTTAGGTAAAATACAAAACATGCAAAAAAGTTTATACACACACACACACACACACACACACACACACACTAGGGGCCCGGTGCACAAAAATTTGTGCACTCCAGAAGTCTCTCAGCCCGGTCTGTGCCCTCTCACAGTCTGGGAACCCTTTGAGGATGTCCACCTGCTGGCGTGCCTAGCCAACCTGGGTGAGGGGCTGATGGCTATTTGCAGGCTGGCCAAGCCCCCCAGTGAGATCCCCAACCCAGTGGGGTATGGCCAGCCTGGGTGCGGGCCTGAGGGCTGTTTTCAGACTTTCAGGCTGTCCACAGTCCCTTCAGATTTTGGGCCCCTACTTGGGTACCTGGCCAGCCTGGGTGAGGGGCTGATGGCTGTTTGCAGGCTGGCCAAGCCCCCCAGTGGGATCCCTCACCTCACTGGGGTATGGCCAGCCTGGGTGACAGACTGAGGACTATTTTCAGGCTTTCAGGCTGCCCACAGCTCCCATTGACCCAATGTCCCAGCAAGGCTGACTGGAAGCAGGTTCCTGGGGTTTATTTATCTTCTATAATTGATACACTGTTCCTTTAAGCCGAGGCCTGGGAAGGTAACAAACCTTCTGTTGGCTTCAACTCTGAGGCTTCTATAATTAAGACAATGTTGCAAATATGTTGTTGCCTGGAGCCGGGAGAAACCCAGCGGCCGGCAAACAGTTTTACTCCTGCTGCAATGGAAGCTGTCTGTTTACTCAGCTCCGTGAGTGCCAGCCTCCATCTTGGCTGGGTTAATTTGCATACAGTCGCTCTGATTGGCTGGTGGGCAAGGCTTAGATGTCCCAAAGAAACAGTCAATTTCAATATTATGCTTTTATTAGATTGGATATATATGATTTATGTAAAATTTTAAAACAATTCTACCATGTCTTCGTATTTGGAGAAAGAAGAGAATGGTGATCAGCTATGAGGAAAGAAGGAGCAGGCTGGGGAGTTAGATGTTAGCTGTATCAAACATACCATTATTATCTATTTCCAGAAGATAATTCTGTAGAAACAATGCCAAAAATGTTCAATCTAAATGAGTGAAATGGGTAACAATTTTATAATTTCGTTGTACTTTTCATATTTAATTTTGTAACTTGAACTATTTTGTCATTTAAAAGTATTTTATAAACTCTATATGTAGGTTCTTCATGACCTTGGTATAGGCAAACATTCTTAAATTTTAAGACACAAAAAGTACTGACTGACCACACACACAAAAATTGTATTACAATAAAATTGAAATCCTCTATTAAGCCAAAAGATACCATTAGAGGAGACAAAAGGCAAGCCAAGATGCAGAAGATATCTGAAACACATATATGACAAAGAACAAATATCTAGTATAAAGAACTTTCTTAACCCAATAGGAAAATGAACAAAACACTTGAAAAGGCATTCCATAAAAAACAATATCCAAATATCCAATAAATACAAGCTGTCCCAAAATAATGTATATTCTGTAACAGCTGATAGCTCAAATTTGAAAATGAAAGGTATTTTAATAAACTCTGCCTTTATAATTATTTTAAATGTGTATACACATTATAAGTACTGCACTTAAAAGTAGTCATCAGGAGAATGCAAATTAAAAATAATTCTATCAGAATGGCTCAAATGGGAAAAAAATTAGTAAAAAAAAAAAAGCTCTTAAAACACTGAGGGTGGAAGTGTAAAATTATAAACACACTTTGGAAAACAGTTTGGCAGCAACCACCAAAAACAGACACGTGCATAGCCTAGTGTTCAGAGCAACAATCGTCTAAATCGCCAAAAGTTAAAAATAATTCAAATATCTATCATGGGTAAATAAGTGTTTGTTCATAAAATGGAATACTATGCACTAGATAGCAATATATATTATCCTATATAATAAAAGGCTGATATGCAAACTGGCCGAATGGCGGAATGACTGGTCGCTATGACGCACACTGACCACCAATGGGCAGACACTCAAGGCAGAAGCTGCCCCTGGTGGTCAGTGTGCTTCCACAGGGGGAGCACCGCTCAGCCAGAAGTCGGGCTAAAAACTGGTGAGTGCAGCAGCGGTGACGAGAGCCTCTCCCACGTCTGCAGCAGTGCTAAGGATGTCCGACTGCCAACTTAGGCCTGCTCCCTAAGGACTCCAGGACTGCAAGAGAGCACAGTATAGGCTGAGGGACCACCCTCCCCACCCCCGCAAGTGCACAGATTTCCTGTACCAGGCCTCTAGTATATAATCTAGCCTAATAAAAGAATAATATGCTAATTGTGTCACTCTGCTACATCTCAAGACACGCCCACCAGCCAATCAGAGCAATTATATGCAAATTAACCCAAGCAAGATGGTGGCTGGCAGCCACAGAGTCTGTAGAGCAAACAGGAGGCTTGGATGCCCCGGGGATGGAGGAAGTTGCCTGCCTAGGCAGGCTGTGGCCTCTGCTCAAGACAACAAAGTTTCAGTTATAAAAGATAAATAAACCCCAGATACCTGCTTCCAGCCAGCCTCGTTGGGAGTTTGGTTGGCTGGGGGCTGTAGCCAGCCTGCAAACAGCAATCAGCCCCTCACGCAGGATAGCTCCAACTTCATGGGGTGAGGGTCTCTGCTGGGGGGCTTGGCCAGCCTGAAAACGGCCCTCAGTCCCTCACCCAGACTGGCCAGGCACCCCAGCAGGACCCCCTTCCCTGAAGGGAATGTGGCCAGCCTGAAAACAGCCCTCAGCCCCTCACCCAGGCTGGCCAGGCACCCCAGCAGGGACTCCCACCCTGAAGGAGGTCTGGCCAGTTTGAAAATGGCCCTCAGTCCCTCACCCAGGCTGGCCAGGAACGCAGTGGGACCCCCACCCTGATCCAGGACACCCTTCAGGGCAAACCAGCCAGCCCCCACCCATGCACCAGGCCTCTATCCTATATAATAAAAGGGTAATATGCAAATTGACCCTAACAGCAGAACCACTGGGAATGACTGATCATGATGACACACACTGATCACCAGGGGGCAGACACTCAATGCAGGAGCTGCCCCTGGTGGTCAGTGAAATCCCACAGGGGGAGCTCTGCTCAGCCACAACCCAGGCTGGCGGCTGCCAGCACAGTGGTGGTGGTGGGAGCCATTCCTGCCTCCTCAGCGGCAATAAGGATGTCCGACTGAAGCTTAGGCCTGCTCCCTGCTGGCAAGTGGACATCCCCTGAGGGCTCCCGGGCTGCCAGAGGGATGTCTGACAGCCAGCTTAGGCTCGATCGCCCAAGGAGCGGGCCTAAGCCAGCAGGTGCACAGCCCTCAAGGGGTCCCATTCTCAGACTGCGAGAGGGCACAGGCTGGGCTGAGGGACCCCCCTCCCCCGAGTGCACAAATTTTTGTGCACCGGGCCTCTAGTCCTATATAATAAAGAGCTAATACGCAAATAGTCATCATGCCCTCACTCCGTAACAGCTCAGACACTCAACTCTGTGTAGAGTGGAATGGGGACTAGCTAGGCACAAATGGGCTCATGAGAGAGGAATGGGGACCAGCCAGGCTACAGCCTGGGAGAGGGAGAAGTTGCACGTCCCGCGGTCCTGGGTGCCAGCGGCTGTGGCTGTGGCCCAGGTGAAGCCAGTTTGGGTCCTGGGTACCTGCAGCCAGCCAGAGGGAGGGAAGCCCAGGTCCTGGGTACCTGCAACTGGCTGGAGGAGGGAATCCTGGGTCCTGGGTACAGGGTGAAGCAGAGGCAGTTAGGAGCAATCAGGCCAGCAGGGGAGCAGTTAGGGGCAATCAGGCAGGCAGGCAGGCAGAGGGGTTAGGGGCAATCAGGCTGGCAAGCAGTTAGGAGCCAGCGGTCCTGGATTGTGAGAGGCAGTTGGACATCCCCCAGATGGTCCCAGATTGGGGAAGGTGCAGGCTGGGCTAAGGGACCCTCCCCTCCTCAACCCCCATGCACAAATTTCGTGCACCAGATCTCTAGTATAACAATAAGCCAACTACAACTAACTACAACAGGGCTAACACTCACAAATACTATCTACTCTAATAAAAGAGTAATATTGAAATTGACCACTTCTCCGGGATGCCTAAGCCACGCCCACCAGCCAAGCCATGCCCACCAGCCAATCAGAGTGGATGTATGCAAATTAACCCAGCCAAGATGGAGGCCAACCACCATGGAACTAGATCAAACAGGAGGCTTCCGTTGCACCAGGAGGAAACTGTCTGCCTAGGCCGGCTGGGCAACACTGTTTCAATTATAGAAGACGCAGAGTTGAAGCAAACAGGAGGCTTCGTTACCTGCCTAGGCCTCGGTTTAAAGCAACAGTGTTTCAATCATAGAAGACAAATAAACCCTAGACACCTAATTCCAGCCAGCCTTGCTGGGACGTTGGGTCAATGGAAGCTGTGGGCAGCCTGGCAGCAGGCTGCCCACGTACCCCAATAGGGACTCAAACCCTGAATGGACTGTGGACAGCCTGAAAACGGCCCTCAGCCTGTCACCCAGGCTTACCACACCCCAATGGGTGAGGGTTCACACTGGGGGGCTTGGCCAGCCTTCAAACAGCCATCAGCCCCTCACTCAGGCTGGCCAGGCATGCCAGCAGGTGGACATCCCTTGAGGGGTCCAAGACTGCAAGAGGGCACAGACCGGGCTGAGGGACCTCCCGAGTGCACAAATTTTTGTGCACCAGGCCCCTAGTGTTGAAATAAAGAAACCAGATACAGCCCTGACCGGTTTGGCTCAGTGGATAGAGTGTCAGCCTGCGGACTCAAGGGTCCCAGGTTTGATTCTGGTCAAGGGCATGTGCCATGGTTGCGGGCGCATCCCCAGTGGGGGGTGTGCAAGAGGCAGCTGATCAATGTTTCTCTCTCATCGATGTTCCTAACTCTCTATCCCTCTCCCTTCCTCTCTGGAAAAAAATCAATAAAAATATTTAAAAAATAAAATAAAATAAAAACAAAAACTTTAAAAAAAAAAAAAAAAGAAAAGAAAAGAAACCAGATACAAAAAGAACATTCAGTCAGGTTTCATAAATTCAAAAGATAAGCAAAAACTAATCTATGGTATTAGAGTCAGGAGAGTCGTTATCTTTGAGGGGCTATACCTACTAGGGAGCACAAAGAAGATTCTCTTATTCTAGTACTAGTCTATTTCCTCATCTGGGTGCTGGTCATATGGATACATCTGAAAATTCAACAAGCAGTACATGTGTATTAGCACTTACCTTAATGTACGTATGTGTTAATAAAATTACCAACAAAAACTACACATAGAAGAAAACATGGAAAAATCAATAAACTCAAAGTAGGAAAAGCTTTCTATAACACAAAACCCATATACCATAAATGACCGACAAATTCACCTACTTAAAATTTTAAAAATAAATGCAAAGATCCTAATAAGCAGTGCTAAAAGAGAACATTAGGTAAGATATTTACAATTTATATGACAAAGTGTAAAACCTGCAAGAAAAAAGTCTAACAATCCAAAAGAAAAATGGGCAAAGGATATAAATAGACAGTTTGGAGAAATGGAAACACAAATAATTCAAATTTATGAAAAAATGTTCAATATCACTCATAACAGAAATAAAAATTAAACCTAGCATGAAATTCCATTTTTCACCTTTCAGATAAAAATCTGATAACTCCTGGAAAAGGTTTGTACACAGATAAACACTAGAACATGATAGGCTCTTTCTCTATCCATGACAAATGCACATACCATTTGAACCAGCAAATCTACCTCCAGAAAATTATACTTGCCAATGTAGAAATTAATGTCTATATAGTGAATAAATGTCAATTAAGAATTGATTAAATAAATTAGGGCACATCCAAGAATATTACAGTTTTGTGCTTTTAATAAGAATGAAGGCGCACTTTATGTACTAAGAAGCCAGTGGGGTCCCTCGGCCTAGCCTGTGGGATCGGGCCAAAACTGGCTCTCCAACAACCCCCGAGGAGTCCTGGATTGTGAAAGGGCGCAGGCCAGGCCGAGGGGACCCCACTGGCCCACAACCGGGGCCTGGGAAGGATGTGGGAGGTTGGCCAGTGGGAGAGGGACCGTGGAAGGGTTCCAGGGCATGTCCAGCCCATCTTACTCAATCCCAACTGGCTAGACTCCAGCAGCAAGCTCTCCTACCAGTCAGAACATCTTTCCCCTGGTTGTCAGTGCACATCACAGCAACTGGTCAACTGTCTGCCCCCTGGTGGTCAGTGCACATCACAGCAAGCAGTTGAGCAGCCTTAGCACATCATTAGCACATTAGACTTTGATTGGTTGATCAGACGACTGGACACTTAGCATATCTGGCTTTTATTACATAGGATATAAAAAAGATTTCCAGTGCCCTAACCGGTTTGGCTCAGTGGATAGAGCGTTGGCCTGTGGACTCAAGGGTCCCAGGTTCGATTATGGTCAAGGGCATGTACCTTGGTTGAGGGCACATCCCCAGTAAGGAGTGTGCAGGAGGCAGCTGATCCATTTTTCTCTTTCATCTATGTTTCTAACTCTCTATCCCTCTCTCTTCCTCTCTGTAAAAAAATCAATAAAATATATATTTTAAAAAAGGTTCCCAGTTATAATATACAGCTGAAAAGGTTAAAAATAGTATATAAGCATGCAAACTTGCTGGAAAAAGAACTGATACACACATTTACTTGAATATATGTAAAATACTTTTAAAACTAAATCTAAAAAGCCAATACTGTATTATATATTAGATCAAACCTAAAATGCCATTAGCTGTAAAATGCAGAATTATTTTATAGCCCAATAACAAGTATCATCAATTAAATTATGACTATATTCTTATCACATAGGATTATATTTTCCTCCTCTTAAAGGGACTACCTTTAGATTAAATTATCACTTAATCATACATGAGCTTTCATAAAAAGGAAAATACTGACGTAATGTTGTTTTTCAGTGCAGTATCTGCCTTTTCTGAATCATTTTGAGCTCATATGTTGATTATATAATGATCATTCTCTGTGTCATCAAGAGATTTCTTTTTTAAATGATCAATTACTATCGCTATGATTTTCTTCCAGGCTGTGTGATAGAACAATCCTTTGTATCTACCTCAGTAATAAAACATTCAAAACTTAGCACTGTTACATCTAATTTTCAGAATCTTCTTATTTTAGGTTCTTCTAAGTAGCCCTTCTCACACTTCATTGTGTATGCAAATCTCTGTAACATTTTGCTCCGTTTGTTTTTATCTATATCTATCTATGTGTATATATGTTTTTTCAAATTTATTTCTTTGTATACATTAAAATTATATTTATTCACAATCCTGTAAGCTTTGACAAATGCATAGAGGCGCAATTTTCAACTGGTGTGCACAAGAATTTTTAAAACATGCAATACCAGACCTATTTAGTCAGGGGCACTTTTCCCTTAGATTATCAAGTTTAAAAATGACAACAGTCAATACAATAGTTGACCAGTGCAAACTAATCAAAACTATACCTATTTTTTGTCAAATAAGCAAAAAATACATTTTTTGGTGTGCCACAGAATTTTAGTAGTTTGTGTGTCATGAAATGAAAAAGGTTGAAAATCTCTGGCATCAAGTATAGCAATTACCACCGATATCAGGATAGAGAATAGTTCTCTCAGTCCCCAAAATTCTCTGTGGGTTCCTTTGTAGCTAAACCTTCTTACTCTACTTAGTCCCAAGTAATCAGTGATCTAGCCTCCATTCTTATAGATTTCCTTTCCCAGATTGCCATATAAAATAAACTCATATAGTCATGATCTTTTGAATCTGCACAATGCATTTGAGTTGCACCCATGTTGTGTGTATCAATTAGGAGCTAGATTTAACTGGGGAGGAAGGTAATTGTTAGTTTAGAAGGTTTTACCTTAAAATATTGTTAGGTAGCTCAGCAGCTGAGGTAGACCTATGAACCAGGAGGTCATGGTTCCATTTCCAGTTGGGGTATGTGCCTGGATTGCAGGCTCGAACCCCAGTGTGGGGCAAGCCGGAGGCAATCGATCAGTGATTCTCCTTCATCACTGATCTTTCTCTCTTTCTCTCCCTCTCCCTTCCTCTCACACATAGTAATTTTTATACACACAGCATCAATGAAGAAATAGTCTTTTATATTGTTTTTAATTTCAAAGGCAGAACAACTATATTTTTAGAATGGTGTGACCTTAAGCGAGAAATTATTTAACATATTTATCAATTATTATGAGTTCTTTGGGTCTATAAAACAAGGAACATTTCCCCCTTTTAGAGATTTAAGTGAACACATAGTCATTGTTACGTAAGTAATGCAATACAATTCCCACCTGATCATCATCTTCTACCACCACCAGGGTTAATTTAGTCTTCTTAAAATCCAACCTAGTTATCTTGGGCCTGTAACAACATGAGAATAGCAAGATGTTTAAAAAATGTCCTCTAAATTAAAAAAAAAAAAAATGTTGTTACTTCAAGCACATTAATCATCTAACTTCTAAACTGAAAACTGGTACTGGTAAATAAAATAAACATAACCTGTACTGGCCATCAAAAAGGCCTCCAATCTAAAATATAGCTAATAGAAAAAAATTTTTCAAAAGCAACACTTCTAACAAAATTGATGCTGCACATTTATCAGGCATTAAAAATGTTAGAGTGCTGGCTGGGTGGCTCACGGGCTGGAGCACTGTCCCGTCCACCAAAAGGTTTCAGGTTCAATTTCCAGTCAGGGCACATACCTTAGGTTGTGGGTCTGATTCCCAATTGGGGGCCATAGAAGAGGGGACTGATAGATGTTTCTCTCTTTCCCTTCTTCTCTCTTTAAAATCAATAAAACAAATCTTTGGGTGAAGATTAAAAAAAATGTTCAGAAAAAAAATCCATATAAATATTTCATAGGCCCCAAACTATGGTGTAAGAAATTCTCCAGAAACTGGATAAAGACTACAAAGCTTTCTAAAAGGCATAAAGGAAAACATATTATTGATTAGGGTCTTTAACTCTATTTTCTATAGCAATTTTGGTTTGAGAAAAAACATTTTTAAAAATAATTTTTTAAACTTCATTTTATGACCCACTTTCCAACTCTATCTCCCATTTGAACTAAAATCCTAAACAACCTACCACATTTGAACTCTGTACTTCTATGAACTTAATGTCAAAACAATGCA
>PVJC01021799.1:0-27912 GCA_004026665.1 Murina feae | reverse complement strand
TGGTATTTTTCTTTCATTGACTGGCTTATTTCACTTAAGATTATGTTCTCCAGCTCCATCCATACTCCTGCAAATGCTAAGAACTCCTTCCTTTTTACAGCAGCATAGTATTCCATTGTGTAGATGTACCACAGTTTTCTAATCCATTCATCTGCTGATGGGCACTTAGGCTGTTTCCAAATTTTTGCTATGGTAAATTGTGCTGCTATGAACATAGGAATGCATGTGTCCTTTCTGACTGGTGTTTCTGGTTTCTTAGGATATATTCCCAGAAGTGGGATCACAGGGTCAAAAGGGAGATCCATGTTTAATTTTTTGAGGAAACTCCATACTGTTCTCCACAGTGGCTGCACCAAGGACTTAATGAATTTGATAAAACTATCTACACTTACTGAACATTTATTATGTATTAAGCAAGAAGCTGAGTGCTTTGCATGTATTACTTTATTTAATCTTTAAAACAAATCTCTGTAATATATACCATACCTTTTCCCATTATACAGATAGGGGGGAAAATAAGCTTAAAAAGACTGAAGTACTAGGTTGAACTATATGAAATTTCTATCCAATAACTTTGGCCAATATAGTTAATGAATCAGGAGCAAGGACCTGTTTAGTACTAATCTTTGAATCACCATGCTATTTATACTACTGCACCTAGAAGTGAAATGTGAGGGAGAGCCGGGGGGGGGGGGGGGGGGGGGGGGGGGGGGGGGGGGGGGGGGGGGGGGGGGGGGGCAGGGGGAGAGTCAAGAATGATTCTTAGCTTTCAATCAGAGGTTGGTACAGGTAGAGAATACAGACCTGGAGCACTTCTGCAATGGAGATGATGAATTTGATTTGAGGCATATTGAGAATGAGGCCTGTGGAATGTCTACAAGACAGTGTTCAGCTGCAAGTTAATGGGCATGAATTAAAAAATAAATCTAGCCTTTGCTAAAGAATTTGCTGCCTTGGTCATTAAGTTGTCAGCAAAGGATATTAAGTGGTCTGTCTGGGACAGTATGAGTACTGAGTGGAGGAGAGCACCTTGGGAGATATTACATAAAAGACACAGAAGTGATTGACAGAGACAAGAGAACCCAGAGAGTAGAGTGGCATAGGAGAAAAAGGAAATAGGAACTTTAAGAAGGGAGGAGGGAATGATCTACAGGATTGTATGCAGCCAAAAGTTCCTGTAAAAATGTATGCTGAAAGTTGACCATTGGATTTAAAAACCAGGAGTTTATGATTGACCTAAATAAGATCACTGTTGGTAAAATGGTTGGACAGAAGTTAGACTATGTATGGTGTCAGATGGGTACTAGACTTATCAGGGTGATCACTTTGTAAGATATATAAATATCTCTACTCATGGTGTTGCACACCTGAAACTAATAATATTGTATGTCAACTGTAATTGAAAAACAAATGTCCTAAAAGTCCCCAGTTTAAAGAGGAAACATTTGCTTATTCTCACCTGTGTTTCTTCACACATAAGCCTGGCAGCTATATGTGTTCATTTCAGCTGGGCACTAGACCATTTAGAATATAACTGGTTTGCATGCTCAGAACGACAGGTTAGGAAGTCTGGGAAATTCAGTGGTCCCATTCAAGAAATAACAAAATCCTCAAGATGAAATTCTGGAGGCATGGATATTTTGTGTAGGTTATCAAAATTCTTGTGCTTCTTATTTCTACAGTGATAAAAATCAATAAATGTGAATAATTAGGGATCCAGTAAAATATTTAAGAACAATCTTTGATTTATTGACTAGGCATTTTCCTGCCTTCTTTCCCAACTTCCAAAGTTCAATTGGTGCAATCATATATCATTTTTAATTTTGTATCTTTTTTATTTGACATTTTCCCAATTTTTTTTGGGACTCTTCTATGTTGGCACTAAACTTAGAACAATCTCCTTAGGAATCTGATGCCCTTTCAGTTCACTTCTTAAATGTTCTTAAATATTGACAGTATTCAAACTCGTAAAGTCCTATCATCCACATGGATTTTACACCAGGTCTGATTTCTTTTCTTATTTGTACTTACCATTATAGAGCCCTAAATACTTATGCTCTACCCCAACCCTTCTTTAAAAATCTAAGTTGGTATTTTAGCAGCTGGCTTCTCAGCCCGGAGAGAGTTCAGAATCAGTGAACATTTGAAAGGAAAGACCAGTTATATTTCTTGTGCATTTATTGTGTGCTAGGAGTTGCTGGGTGCTTTATTCCATCAGGGCAGTAACGAGGTATGCTTTTTCCATAGTCCATTCTCAGTAGTATTTAGCATTCTGTCTGAAACAGAATGCCCACCAAATTTTATGTTTTGAAAGCTTGAATAAACACCCATGCTGCAAGGCTAGATGGAAATAGCTGATAAATAGTGGTCTGTTCTCCCTGTTTTATTGAGTGTCTTTGTGAAGCAGCCCTGTTTGTATACCTGTAAAAGGAAACCTTTAATAAACCTGAATTACTTTAATCTGTTTTATCAGACTCGTCTGGGAAACCCTGGCAGAACTTTCATTTTTTGAACAAGTAAGCTCTTGCCTTTGCAGGTTTCGGTCCATCTTAAGGCTAGTGGATAGGCACTGGGGGCAGTACACAGAGAACTATGCTTACTCTACAGGTGATGTATCTGGGGTGCATTCCTTTGTCAGATGTTGTTATTCTAACTCCTTTAACACTGCAAGGCAGTGTTCTTCTGAAGATACTGTTTGGGTTAAATTAAAGACCCACCACCATGGATAACAATTCCAAGG
Organism: Murina feae; assembly: GCA_004026665.1. Taxonomy (NCBI): domain Eukaryota; kingdom Metazoa; phylum Chordata; class Mammalia; order Chiroptera; family Vespertilionidae; genus Murina; species Murina feae. Next base: position 25,172 of record PVJC01021799.1, on the reverse strand, counting down.
GAGGAAAATTTCCTATCTTAAAATTTCAATTTATATATTTTGGGACAAACTCAGGCTGGTTTTCATTTGGCACTTAATGATGTTTGTATTATCCACAACACTCCTTTCCATTAGCTCAATTAATCAGGGATCGGTTACACCTCCTCTGCAAAGCCACTTGGTTTCTCAGTTTTTCCATCTTCCATCACTTCACATGCCTATGACACAGCTCTTGATTAATCACTCACTTTAAATATTTTGAACAACAGAACTGCTGCCTTTCTCAACCCTGGGGAGGGCTACCATCATCCAGCACACGCGAAGAGGTATATCACAATAGCCTCAGGGTCTCCTGCAGCTCAGAGGTAATTTTTCACAGAAATGTATTTTAAAATTTCGAGAGCAGTCATTTGCCTTTTCTTCTAAATTGATGTGCGATTTAATGTCTTTTTAATGTGAGAAGCCATTTGCATTGTCCTGAAGTGTTACAGCCTTTAAAACACCACATGATTGCACTAGGCTCCATTTGTTCTCAGATTCCGTGTGCTATAGTAACAGTGAAGAAAAAAATCATACTTATTTCTCAAACGCTTTTGGCTGTTTTTGTTGCTACTAATGCAAAGGTTTGGTTTTTAATTTGTTGTTGGTTTCTGCAAAGCATGAATCATATTATTGGTTTTAAATGATGCTAGATGCTATCATTTTATATATGTGAGAAAACAAAATAAGATTGTAGTGTGAAAATTCAATTTTAAATTGCTTGATTAATTTATTGTAGTGGCATATAACAAAGACTATTTTTTATTATGCTGCAATAAGCCAATTTACTGTAAATCAGCTTAACAAATGAAATGCCTGGAGGTACCTTATAAATTGAAATACTGTTTTTGTTATAGTGAATATAAATGAATTAAATGCAAATTCCTAAGACAGTTTTAAAATGTTTCTAGGAACTTATTTATATAAATCATTGACCCAACTTTCATACTCAATTATATTCAGCTATGATTTTGTTTGTTTATGTCTTCTCAATGCTGAAATTACCAACCATTTTGAACTATAGATTTCCTTCCATTTTTTGCATAAGGAAGGTTGTTTATATTTCACTCTCACAGGCCATGCTATAGACTAAATGTTTGCCTTTTCCCCAAATTTATATGTTGAAACCTAATTCCCAATGTGATGGTATTTGGATGGGGCCTTTGAGGAGTAGTCAAGAGGGCAGAGCCCGGATCAATGGAATGAAATAAATACTTTTATAAAAGAGGCCCAGAGAGCTCCTTTCTTCCCCTGCCACTGTGCAAATAGAGCAAAAATGACAGCTGTCTATGAAATAGGATGTGGTCTCTCACCAGACACCAAATCTGCTGGTGCCTTGATCTTAGACTTCTTGGCCTCCAGAACTGTGAGAAATACATTTCTGTTGTTTATAAGAGGGCTAGTGTGTAGTATTCTGTTATAGCAATGTGAACTGACTAGGACAGGCCAGAAGACAGCTTGAATGAGAGTGTGGTAAAACTTCCATAGAAATCTGAGTTGACAACTAATTACTATGTAGTGTCAATGGAAGAAACATCTAAACCTGTCGTAGAGGAAACTGAAGTCCAGAGAATTTAAATGACTTGTTCAAGATGACACATCTGGTCAAAAAGATTAAAATGACTTAACTCTGGGGCCATTGCCCTATACTACCTCTAATGGGAAGGCAATTATTTTGACTTTTAAAAGTACAGGGAGAAGGAAAAGACTATGCTGTAATTTAAAGCATCTTGTCGAACTTTGTTATTATAGCCCTAATTTCAATGTGTCAAAATATTGTAGAGAATATACCTGTAAGCCACACTCAATACCAGATTTGAATGGAGAAAGCTGATTATTAATTCCTACAATTTTGCATCGGTCCTTGCCATGATGACTTCTTAGTATGGTGGGGGAGTCACAGGGGAGGTGGGCTAAGAGGTAGGAAGCCAGGGTTCTAAACTTGGTACTGCCATGAACAGTCTTTGTGATGCTGACTGTGAACTTGACATCCTTGATCTTTAATTTTTCTGTGTCAAACATTTAAGAAATGAACTGGAGAATCTCCAGGGTCCCCACCCACTCTGTGATTCTCCCTTAGCTTTGTTTCCCTATTACATCAGGAAATAACTTCAAAATATGACGGGAAGTTTAAAGAAGTACTTTAGAAATGCAACCAAATCGTTTTTAATATTTTCAAAGGCGAGGACATAAAATATTTACAGAAGCACTAGGAATTATACATAAATATTTTTTCTGATACTATTATAAATATGCACATATGCTAGCTGTTTGTGAAAAAATTCAGATTTATGACTCTAGTCGCTAGCATCTTTATTTAAAAAAATAAAGTAGGATTGAATAAGTTAGTTAAAGCTTAAGTGTGAAACAAGTACATAACTTAGAGAGGTAAGTTATCTTTAAAAAAATCAACTCATGAAACAGCTTCAATATGTACCTTTTTGAAAGAAATCATAGATTTGGGAGAACATGAATAAACAAAAGAAAAGACTGATGTAAAGAGGATTCTAGAAAGCAGGTTTTCTTTTTCTTTGTGGCTAATTCTTTCTAAAAGAGCTATTTATTTACACAAATGTATTTGTAGATAAGATAAATGCACTTAATAAGTTGCTGAAATTGCTTTCAAACCTACTTTCAAATTTCCTTCTATTCCAAGGAGCAAATCCAGTCCAGGGGGCAGGGTGACACATTTTTGTCTTGTTTTATTTTCCAAAGGGAATTTTGTGGGAGCTTGGCAGAATGTGTTCAGTTTATTTAAATGTTGGAATAGATGTGGGCTAATTTCCATAGGCCCACATTAACATTTCTTGATTTTGCCCTTATCTAAAGGGCTTGGTAGTAAAGCTTGTAAATCTTAATTCCCATTTGTACCAAGCAATTCAAAGAGGTGCAACCTGTCTCATGTGCCAGAGGAGGAGAGATGAGGTGGAATTGATGCCCTCATTTGCATAGACTGACTGGCATTGTTGGGGCAGCCTCATCAGCAATCCTTTTTCAGTGTGTTCCTACCCACTACCTTTCTGTTCTTACTTTCCTTAAGGAAGCCATTGTTGAGTTTCTTACTAAATTCCAGACATGGTGTTAGTACCAAGGCTGCAATGATGAAGAAGATGCTGGCCCTGCTTTTGAGGGCCCGAGTCCATCAGAAGAACGCAGCATCTAGTACTTTCACCCACTCCCATCTCATTTCCTCCCTCTGGTGCAGGTATCCCTATCCAAAGGGAAAGGGATCGACTACGAGGGTTTCTAAGATTAATTAATAAACAGAAGGTACCCATGTGTCTATAAGTTAAGTAAGACTAAATAAAACTTAAGGAACCCAATTTAGATAAAGGATGGGGTGGTGCCAAGCTCCTGGCTCCACCACTCTCAATTCTTGCACTCGTAAGCTCTGGAGAGGCTGGGATCAGTGGGGTCTGATGCCCCCCTAGCCCACAGTGGCTTGCAGCCTTTGCATATTGTACACACATGGACTTTTCAGGTATCTTGGTCCTTCAGGACAGGGGTAGGCAACCTAAAAATGTCCATTGTTCCTTATTCTTTTATTTCACTGAAGGAGCAGTAGCTGGGCCCCAGGCCTTGCACGGTGCAGTCAGTACTGTCTCTGTTACACTTGCCACAGTGACATTCCGTGGCTACTGGGTACGTATATACGGAGTCTGCATGGTGAGCACAGCCAGGCACTCTCACTGTCTCATACACCAGCTCCTTGAAGGTACATACTTTCTGGGTATTGCGCCTGGTTGGGTCCTTGTACACCAGATCCTGAGAAGTTTAGGAAGGAGAGAGTTAGGTCACACTATTCTGGGAGTTTCTGCTTAACTTAATCAAAATGAGATAGGAATTTAATAATGCTTGTTCGAACATTTACCCATTAAACCTCACTTAAGGAATACCTAACCAAGGGAACATGATCTCATAAATGACCTACCTATATGCTATACCATCTTTCTGGTTGTTCTGGAAATCTTACAGAAAATATAATTCATTCCTTTTCCTCCTCTGTCTATAACAAGATATTAATTATTTCTTAAACCATAGAGAGACTTTGAATATATCAGAATATATTTTTCAATATAGAAAAATGATGAGCAAGGAAAACATGACATTTTAAATTGACTTTTTTTGTTTGTGCTGTTAATCCTCACCTGAGGATATTTTTGCACTGATTTTTAGAGACAGTAGAAGGGTGGTGGAGAGACAGAGAGAGAGAGAAATATTGACGTGAGAGAGACACATCGATTGGTTGCCTCCTGCACCTGCCCTGGTGCTTGCAACTGAGGTACATGCTCTTGACTGGAATTGAACCAGGACCCTTCACTCAACAGGCCAATACTCTACTGAGCCAAACCAGCGAGGGCTTAAATTGACTTTTTGTACTTAGTTGAAAGCTGTCTTAATGACAACTTAAACCATAAAACACTAATTTCTCAATAAATGTTTCCAATACATTGTCCCTGTGTGTTTTAGAAGGTCAAAGAGACATAATATGGAATGTTAATGCTTACTTTAACGTGACTATAAAAGCTCACATAAGATTTTAAATATTCTATAGTCCTGTAGACATTTTCTTCCCTTAAATGCTTTATATTTTGTAGTGCTCTCAGTTTTAAAGGGTACATGGTTTGCATATGAGACATTTTAATCCAGGAAGAACAAGTATGTCCCAACACTTTTGAATAAAAAAAATTATTTGCACAGAGGGGAGAATTATCACAGCTGCTTAATTTATTTCAATATCACGCTACCAAGCCTATATCCTAAGAAGGTACAATAAACTGTACATTAAGTGGAGGTTGATCATACTTATTTGCTATCAATAAAGTATATTTCATTAAAAAATTGCTATTTTCCCTAGCTGGTTTGGCGCAGTGGATAGAGTGTCAGTCTGTGGATAGAAGGGTCCCAGGTTTTATTCTGGTCAAGGCAATGTACCTTGGTTGCAGGCTCCTCCCTAGCCCAGGCCCTGGTTGGGGCTGGTGCAGGAGGCAATGAATCTATGTGTTTCTTTCACATCAATATTTCTCTCTGTCCTTCCTTCTCTCTTCCACTCTCTCTAAAAAATTAATGGAAAAAATATCTTCGGTTGAGGATTAAAAAAGTGAAAAACAAACAAACAAACCTGCAGCATGTGCATGCACACACACACACACACAGTTGCTATTTTCAGTTTCAGTTTATAAAATGGAATTCTGCATAAAAAACCAGGTGTTATAGGGGACAAAAATAAAGAAAAAGTAGGAGCTGCCTTCTTACTTGGATTGATGCAAAGAAATGGTGTGACTACAACTAGTGGTTTTATGCCTCTGTGCCTTGGTTTTCTCAAGTAGAAAGAAGTGAGTGGGTTTGCAAATTCATTTGGTTGTAACAGTCTGCAAGGATTGAATGTGTTCTCAGGACGGTTGCTGGCATTTGTATTCAGGAGGGACAATAAGGCAGTGTTTATAATGTGGCTATTTGTGTTTTTATGTGGCTGAGAAACATATTTTGGTACTATCTTCATTACAAAGATAAAACTTCAATTTCCTTAGAAATAGAAATACATAACATACACGAAATACATCTTCCTAGAAATTAGCTTTTGGCGAATATTGTAAATCTTCTATTGCTAAATATATGTATGCTCACATGTTTACCTCTCTATATGTAAAATCTATCTTAGAATTCCTTTTTATTTTAATGCAGAGTTGGCATACTGCCTGATTGATCAAATCAGATCAGAGGCCTCCCTAAATTTGCCCTAATCAAATTCAAACCCAAATATCTAACTGATATCATAGTAATTAACCTTAATTATAACACAGACAGTATTTGGCTGAGGGACTCATGGCTATTACTTTGGAAACTTAAAATACAAATAAAATGGGAATCAATAAAAATTGTCTTCTATAGATGTTCAGCACCCTCATTTCCAATAAAGCAGAGCTCCTACCCGGGTGTAGCAATAGCCTGCACACCAAGTGGTGTTGATACTGAGGCAGAAGTGGCATTCCTCTTTCTCCACTGTGATGGTGATGTTGGTCAGCTCACAGCTATTGCAGCACATTGTTTTCCAGCAACAGAAAAGAAAGTACAACTGGACTGACTTCATCCTGGACTATGAAGCAAACAATTAAGGCCATGAGAAAACAAGACCCAAAGAGTTACAATCATTACATAAGTTGACCAAACCAAAATGAATTGGTTTAGTCATCTATCTGTTCCAGTCACATTTGCTGCAGCGATTATTTTTCTTCCTAGTTTCTTGGGCAAATAGTTGTTCTTACCCGCCTCCTTCTTCATTTTTTTTTTTTTTTTGTCAAAGTAGAAACATAGGTCAAAACTCCAATATAATGATGTAAGTAAAGCAGTTTTTAAAGTATTCTGCAAATTGTCTTAAAGTGATTACCCTGAAGCAAGTAATTGTGATCATCCTATTTGTCCCTGTGTTATTATTTTAAAGATTATTTTTGTTTAAAAAGAAGAAGACATTTCTGTACTACAAAATTAGTTCATCATTTTTGGCATCTCATAAATATTTTCATTTGCTTTTACTCACCTTTGTTTGTTTCAGAGGTCTAGAAAGTCAATTGCGTGCAAGCAGGGAGTATACGCTGTATTAACCATATTTAAGAAGCTAGGTGACAAACACAAATTTCCTACATGACAGTTCAAAAGTTCTCGATTTTTTTATCCAGATCCTGAAAAATCTGTAATTTAGAAAGTAACTGTCACCGCTTGATAACTATAGATGCTGAGACTCACCTGTGGTCCGCTGCCTTGTCTGGGGAAAGCTGTAGACTGAGTTAAGTCTCAGCTCACCTTTTATACAATATTGTGTGCAACTAACACCTTGTGGATTTATCAGGAATTAATAAGACCAGTGTTATTCTGAAGCTTGCTGTAAGTGAATCGATGTTTAGATAGACAGAGAGATCAAGCCTTACTAAAGTAGTCTAAACGAAGTAGATCAAGAAAAATAATGTTACCAGAGATGATGGTTTTATACAAATTAAATTTGATATAGTAGCACACCCACTCCTTTACCTTGTCAAATTAAATGTGACTCTAGGTTTTTCTTTTGTATCTTTAACTTGGGGGATTCAGAATCCTTTCCAAGTATTGCTGTGGCCCTGTTGAGGCCCATGTAACCAAAATTACATGGTTATTTAATAAATTGCTCTGTGTTCATATTGAAAACTGTTAGGAAAGAAACAAATAGAAAGTGTTTCATGATCTGAGTCCTAGCTAAAGTATAAACCATATTTATTTTTGCCTCCTACATTTAGATTCCCTTATCTCAAATGGTACTTTTTGATGCTTTATTTGTAATTCTGTAAGTATTCTGCTGATTCATCTCTCCAGATCTTTGCACTTGCAATGCTTATCCTACCTGAAAAGTCCTTCCTTCCTTTCTGTGTTCTCTAACATCATTCTCAGCTTTCACAAATTTCTCAACCTTTAACATTCACCTCCCAGAGTTTTGAATGGGAAACAGAAGAGAACTTTAATTATCACCTTCTGTTTTTAATCATTTATCTACTTCTGATTTGTCCAGTAGACTGTGAGCTCCTTGGAGACTGGGTTTGATTTGTTTAAAAATATTTATTAACTAATCACTGTGTCTGAAGCAAAAGAACAATGGTGGGAATATTAGGAAATGATGTCAAAGATACAACAGGAGTAAAATCAGGTAGGACCATTTAGGCCAATGAAAAGACTTGGGTGTAGACTGTCTGTAAGAGGGGGCCAATTGTAGGATTTTGAGTAGAGGAGTGACATGATCTGATTTAAGTCTAAAAATATCCTTCTGACTGCTGTACAGGGAACAAAAGTAGAAACAGGAGACCTATTAGATGCTATTGAAGCAACCAGGTGAGAAATTATATTTGTTCAGACTAGTGTGGTAGCAATGGAGGTAATCAGACATAATATGATTCTGGATATATTTTGAAAGTAGAGCCAACAGAATTTTCTGATGGACGAATTTGAATGAAAGAAGAGACAATGATGACACTAAAGATTTTTGCCTGAACATGTTGAAAAATAAACTTGCTGTTAGTTGAAATGGGATGGCTATAGATGTAGTAAGTTTTTAGAAAAAGATAAGGAGTTCAGTATGGATATGTTGAGCTTGATATGTCTTTAAGACATAAGTAGAATGCTTAATCTGAATTTTGGGAAAAATAATACATTGGCTGAAGATGTAAATTTGGGAGTCATTGACATGAGCCTAGAAGAGTGGGTATAAGTATAAAAAATAAAATGACCAAGAGTTGAGCTTGGTATATTCCAACATTAAGAGGTTAAGGATAAGATTAAGTTTTTTTCTTCCTTTTTCCAAAGAAAACTGAGGAGGGCCGTTAAGAAAAGAATGGAATGAAGAGAAGCCAAGTAAAAGAGAGAATATCAAAGAAGAATGAGTGACACCTGTGCCAAATGCTGCTGACAGGTTAAATAAGATAAGGACCTTGAATTGTGCAATGTAAAGGTCACTAGTGTCCTTGGCTAAGAGAAGTTCCTTTGGAGTAAAGAGATCAAAACTTTGATTAGTGTGTGTATTAGTAATTGGAAAGAGATAAATATTTAAAAAGTTGATATAGGCAACTTTTCCCAGGAGTTTTGCTACACAGATGAGCAAAGAAATGGATGACTTGGTAAAGTGGAAGTGGGGTAAATATTATTTTCTTTTTATGTTTAAGACGGGAGAAATAATGGCATGTTTGTGTAGTGAGGCAAATGATTGAGTAGAGAATGAAAAATGATGATGTTGGAGGAAGAGAGGAGAATTTCTGGAGTGTTCTTGAGTAGGTAAGAAGAGATGGGTTTTAGAGCACAATTGGAGGGACTGGCTCTAGACAAGAAACTGGAGAGTGCATCGCAATATCAGGTGGGAGGCAAATGTGGGTGCAGATACTGGTGGTTAGGGAGATGTAGTGAGTATAGATGATGGTGTTTGGGTAGGTGTGGTGAATGCAGATGTTGTGGGTAGATAGGTGTGGTGGGTGCAGAGGGTGGTAAGTAGGTTAAAGGCTTTGTGCAAATTGTCCTGGAATTATTTTCATTTTCTCAGTAATGTAGAATGTAAGGTTATTATCTGAGAATAAGGATGGTGAATTAATTGTCAGAGTTTATGGAGAGAGGAAAAGATTAGAATAATTGTCTGAAGCTGAGAGAGGGATTGAGTTAGCAATGAATTAGGAATAGTGTAATAAATTACCAGCATTAAGGATCCATTTTATGTTTATGGTAAAAAAAATTTAACACAAGACCATTCAACATGAATGTACATTTTTCTTTTGTCCAAATTAACAACAGGGCTTCAGACAAATGGGTGACAAATGTTAGATTTATGCAGGATTATGATTTTTTTTCAAAGATATAGCAAAGACAAAACTTAGCAAAGTATCTGACATGGAAAGTACTAATACAACATTTATGTAAGTGATATTTGGAATTAAGAAATAGTTTGAGAGAGATCTAAGATGGCAGTGGAGTAGGTAGAAGTACACTCACCTCCTCCAGCCCCAATTAGAATTACAACCTAATTAGAGAACAATCATCCTGAATAACTAATTGAAGATTAGCTGAAGAGAAGTCTTATAACTAAGGATTTACAGAAGAAATCACATCAAGACTGATAGGAGGGGCAGAGATGTGAAAAGGACTGGCCTACCTTCCAAGGATTATGGCTGAGGTTCCAGAGGTTTATCTCAGCGGTAGGGGTTTCCGTCTGAGAAGCATGGGGTCTAAACCCCAAACCAGGTTTCACATTCCAGAGCACCAGAGCTGGAAGAGGTGCCCACATAATATCTAGCTGTGAAAAGCAGCAAGGTTTCTGTTCACCAGGGAGAGATGTATATATGGAGCATTTTCCAGGATAGACCACATGTTAGGCTACAAAACAAGTCTCAGTAAATTTAAGAAGATTAAAATCATATCAAACATATTCTCCAAGCACAGTGGTATGCAACTAGAAATCAATTACAAGAAAAAAAACAACACTGAGAAACACAAATATATGGAGACTAAATAACATTACTAAAAAAATGAATGAATTAACAAGGAGATCAAGGAAGAAATCAAAAGATACCTGACATAAATAAAAATGAAAACACAGCAACCCAAAATCTATGGGACACAGTAAAAGCAGTTCAAATAGATAAATTCATAGAAAAAAAATCTCAAGAAACAAGAAAAATCTCAAATAAACAATCTAATCTTAAACCTAACGACCTGAAAAAAGGACAATAAAGCCCAAAGTAAGAAGAAGGAAGAAAATAAAGATCAGAATAGAAATAAATGAAATTGAGTCTAAAAAATAACAATACAAATGATCAGTGAAACTGAGAGTTGGTTCTATGAAAAGATAAACAAGATTGATAAACTTTTAACCAAACTTATCAAGAACAAAATGAGAGAATCCCAATAAATAAAATAAATGAAGTGGATGCCCTAGCCGGTTTGGCTTAGCGGATAGAGCGTCGACCTGTGGACTGAAAGGTCCCAGGTTCGATTCCGATGAAGGGCATGTACCTTGGTTGCGGGCACATCCCCAGTAGGAGGTGTGCGGGAGGCAGCTGATCAATGTTTCTCTCTCATCGATGTTTCTAACTCTCTATCCCTCTCCCTTCCTCTCTGAAAAAATCAATAAAATATATTTAAAAAGAGAATGTTGATCTTGCCATTAAAAAGAAATGAAGTGGAAAAGTGACAACTGACACTGTAGAAATACAAATGATTATAATAAAATAATACAAACTACCATATGACAAATTACACAGTCTGGAAGAAATGGATAAATTCCCAGTAACAGTCTAGTTGATGTGGCTCAGTGGTTGAGCATCAACCTATGAACCAGAAGGTCATGGTTTGATGCCCAGTCAGGACACATGCCTGGATTGCAGGCTCCATCCTCAGTAGAAGGCGTGCAGGAAGCAGCGAATTAATGATTGTCATAATTGATGTTTCTATCTCTCCCTCTCCCTCCCTCTCTGAAATCAATAAGTGAAAAAAAGAAAACAGAGTCCTAGCTTGTTTGGCTAAGTGGATAGAGCATTGGCCTTTGGACTGAAGAGTCCCGGGTTCGATTCTAGTCAAGGGCACATACCTCAGTTGCAGGCACCTCTCTGGCCTAGGCCTTGGTTAGGGTACATGCAGGAGGCAACCAATCGATGTGTTTCTCTGAAATCGATATTTCTCTGTCTTTTCTTTTTTCCATTCTCTTTAGAAAAACATCCTCGGGTGAGGATAAAAGAAAAGAAAAAGAAAGCAGAAATAGACTCATAGATACTCAGAGGACAAACTGGGGTTATCAGATGCAATGTGGTTTGAGGGATGCGTGAAAAGGTGAAGGGATTAAGAAGGACACATTGGCAGTTGCAAAATAGTCATCTCTCTATACAAAAGCCTAAGTGACTGTTAGAACTGGTGACTGAACGACCAGTCGACCAGTCACTATGATGCCAACTGACCACCAGGGAGCAGATGCTCAATGCAGGAGCTGCTCCCTGGTGGTCAGTGTGCTCCCACAGCCAACCTTCCACAGCCAGCCGGCCCTGATTGGCCCCTATCGGGACTGGGGGAGATGGCCCCGATCGCCCACATTGCCGGCCAAGCTGAAGGACCCCACCTGTGCATAAATTCGTGCACCAGGCCTCTAGTGGAGATATAAAGTACAACATAAGAAATACAACCAATAATTTTTTTTAAAGCACAACAAACTTCTCATGAATTCTGGTCAAGTAATGGTCTCAACTGTGTGAGGATCCTGAGATTTTTCTCCCTGTGCCTATACTCAATGACCTATATCCTTTTTACATTTATAAATACTTTGTCTGCAAATCATTTCTTTATGTTCAGATTTAAAAACAGGAAATTGAGTATGTGCTCATATCTTAACAAGTTACTTGCCTTTTATGGTCTGGTATCCTTCTCCTTTGCCTGTATTTATGTATGTTTTGTAGTAAAAAAAAGTTCATCAGCTTCCTTTGGCAGGTTCTGGGGAAGGGGTGTCCAGTGACAAAGGTAGCAAGAAACAGCCCAAAAGACAGGCCAAGGAGATGGACAAGATAAAGCATTCAAGCAGAAGCAAACAGAAGAGCAGAAGAAACTTGAGGAGCTAAAAGCGAAGGCTTGAGGAAGGGCCTCCTGGCCACAGGTGGAATTCAGAAATCTGGCAAAAAGTGAGCTGAACCTTGTACTTGGGCATTGGTGATTCTTAATTCCCTTTATATTTTAACATCTGAATTTCCTTTCATAACATCTCTTGCCACCTAGAGCCAGAATGAAGTGTTGTTTTGGAGCCTGTTGTACATTGGTAGAGGAGGCTGGGGGAAGATGACTGAGGAGAAAAAGGAGATATATGTACTACTATTTATAATACTTTAAACAATAAAAAAAGAAACTTTTGTGAAAAATAATAATAATCATGCAGTGCCTCATCTTTTTAGTTCTTCTCACTCTGCCATTTCAACCTTAACTGTGAGGTCAGGGGAAACCCTGTCCAGAATCCTGCCAAAGTGTGTTGTTCAGTTTTTATTCCGCTCTGAATTGTGTACCACCTGGAATTAAACTCATTTAAAAAAACACACACCAGTATCTTTAATTTTTTTCTAATTTAAATTTATCCATTATTATCACTTAAACTCATTTTCTTTATTTAAATTACAAAGTAATATATAACATGTAGGGTATAATATTTCCATATAGAGTGCTAATTTTTTATTGTTTTTACCCTACCAACTTACCCAACAATAATACAGGGTTGCACTTTCTAATATGGTAGTGACCAGCTACTTGTGGCTATTAAGCAATTTAAATGCAGCTAATCCAAAGTAAGATTTATTGGAAATATAAAATTCTGAATTTCAAAGACAAAATAAGAAAGCATGTAAACTATCTCAATGATTTGTGTATTGATTACATTGAAATGACATTATGATATATTAGGCTACAAATATGTTAAGTCAATCTTACCTATTCCTTTTAGTTTTTAAGTACTTTACTTTAAAATGTGGTTACTAGAAAATTTTAAATCACATGAGTGCCTCACCTTGTATTTCTATTGCTCTGCACTGAACTTGCTGGGTAAATTTGCAGAGGTCACAAGATCTGCTTTCTGGCCTAATATCTGACCCTTGTGCATTATACGTCCCATGGTAGGTCAACTGATATAACTGGAAAAAAAAAGTGAAAAAGCCCGCTGATTGCCAATGTTTATGAATATGAAAATATAATAATGTACTCTATAGATGTCAGTGAAGGAGTCGGGAGGGTTAGTTTTCATATTATCAGGTAAACAGCTTGTTCTCATCCTCAGGAGCAGCCAGATGGAACTTCATTTTATCAGATGATATAGTAACATACTGTGAACAATGAAATGAAATGTAATACTCATCTCTGCTGCATTTTCTTTTCCTTATAGCAAGATGGAGCAAAATGGCATGGTATTCTCTTGATAGTTCCTTTTAAAGCAGTAATGGCACTCATAATATTCCATGATGATGTTCTAGTAAGAAGTCAGTACATTTGGTATCAGTCAACTGATAATGCACGAAGCTAAAAATATTTCCTAGGCTTTGCAACAGTTGTATCTTGCATACAGTAAGCATTCAGTAAATACTTGTGGATTTGATTCTTGTTTTGATGCTGGTTGGCAAGTTTCTAGAAACTAAAGCAAAAATCACTTAGAATTGGATGTATATCCAAGTAACTAACAATATATTGATGCTTGATGTAGGCTATGCTGAGAAGGTAATCTACTGATAGGCTTGGAGTTATCCCCAGCACAAAATGCACATTCCAACTATTTTTACATCATTTTGTTTTAGGAAAGAGCATCTTATATGCAGGGTCGGGCAAAAGCAGTTGTTCATATGGAAAATAATACAAGAATGAATAAATAATACTACAAGAATAAACTCCGTATTTTGCATACACACAACTGTAAATCTACTTTTGCCCCACCCTGTGTATGTACACACATAAACTCACACACATACACATATAGACATACAAAGAAAACACTGATATAACAATTTATGGTGATTTCATAGCTTCCTTAAGCTCATGCATGCCTTTGAGGGAAGTATAATTCTCATTTTACAGAGTATAAGCTTTTATTGAACGTTTACTCTGTACCAGTCACTGTGCTAAATTCTTACATGCATGATACCACTGATTGTTTTCAATAGCCTTGTGAAGTACATATTTCTATCATCTATACATTACAAATACAGAAATGAGGGTCAGAGCGGTGCATTAAGATGCTCAATTTCAGTGAATGGCAGAGCAGGACAAAACCATAGCATCTATACAAGTTACCTTTAGTAAGATGCCCTTTGCCTGGAGTTGTTTCCTCTCTCGAAGCAGTTTAGATTACCAGGGCTTTGCCCACATTCCATATTTCTACTGCTTTTCAACAAACAACAACAGAAGCAACAATAATGGCAGCAAAACTAAACATTCCAGAAAATTGCAAAAACACCATCTGATTTTATAGTTGCTCTGTTTGTCCTAAATGGCCAGGATAGCTTCTTTTGCAAAACAATTGCTAGAACCTAGAATTTTTCCTGGAAAAAAATATCTTCTGTTATGAAGATCTACTCCAGTATGTAATAAAAGCAAATACAGGGATATGGTTGAGAGGCTAGGTTGTTGGTGAGAGTCTTCATAAAGGACCATTTCTAGAGAATTTCCCTTTTGTTCTCTGACTCCATTTGAATCACCTAATGTTAGACCACATACCTTTGTTTCTGGTCCTTTGCTGTCTTGACATCTACCTGTCACATTTTACTTAAAAACCTAAAAGGAGAATGGAGGTAATTTGGATGACAGTCATATATATTCAACGGAGACCAACGATAATCAAATGATTTAATTATGCTTTGTGTTGAGAATTATTTAACTCACATTTCAAAAATTTCTTTTACCTTTGTTAATCTGCGTTTATTTTCAATCAGTCCTTAGAACAGTTTTTTAAGTGGCAAGACAGACATCATAAAGCAAAGAGTGAAACCATAGTTACCTACACTTACTTTGAGTGACAGAATTTTGACTCATACCTCAATTTTTTTACAAAAATTGAATTTAAAAGCATTCTACTTTAGGTAACTCCAGACTTTATTTTTATCACAGAAAAAGGTAGTGATTTTAGGAGCACAATGAGACAGAGACATTCTCCCTCTGTTCTGCCCTAGGAATAGAATTTTTAGCTGGCCATATGGCTGCCCAGAACAAAGAGTAAAATGTCCCCACCTCCCTTGCAACCAGAAATGGTCATGTTTTTAACAAAAAAGATGTGTTTAAAATGTGTGACAGCTTTTAGGAACTTCAGGAGACAGGCAGCAAGCAACTTTTAACCTCTTCTTCTTTTTTATCCTTCCTCCATTCTGCTCCTTGTCATGTGGGTGTTTGGGGGCAAAGACTATGCTTGGTGAACGCTATGCTCCTGGGGGTCCAGTGATCTAAAAAGCACATGAGTTGCTGAGGGCTTTCTGGATTAGAGCTGCCAGTCTAGCCCTGTACTCTATGACTTTAGAATTTTACATTAAAGAGAAAACAGTCTATATTTTGTTTAGACCATTGTTATATTGGGTCCCCATTACTTGAAGCTGAATGAATTTAACTGATTCAGTGGTCAAAGCAGTTAACTCAGGGCCGAGCTCAGATTCTTAGGCCAAATGCTTAGAAGAACTAGCTTATTGACTCTGTGGAGGGCAGAGGATGCTTATGGTACCTTAAGGTGAACCTGAGTTTAAAGCTTGGCCCTAAGATCTTGGAAACATCAAAACTGGAGAAATTGCCATTTTATAATGCATGTTTTTATCTTCTAAAGTATGGAGATTTTAATCATCTCTCGTGCAGAAACTTTTAATTAGACAAATATACATGTGACATGAGGAATTTTCTGTCTTCATTGTTTTTCCTTCTTGGTGCTGGTGGAAAAAGTTTCTTTTGGCATAATGTATCAATGTGATGCTATTAATGACAAAAAAGAATGCTTGGCTGATAGATGCTCATATGAAGAATTTGAAAAATTCTTTTTATTCCACAGCTGTGGGAGAGCCAGAAATAAAGGTGTATATGGCCTGGATTTTGGAGAGAGCATGAAAACCATCAGCCAGGGCAGAAACGTAGAAACAGAGAGAAGCTAGAGGGAGATCAGGGAAAGAGGATTCCCAGATGTTCATCTGTGCCTGACTCAGTATGGATCAAAAGGGACCAGAGTAAGGGAAGAGATATTAATATTTAGATGCCTCTCTATGAATATTCCTGAGGGACTAATAAGATGTTTATTTCAAACTAGAGGCCCAGTGCATGAATTTGTGCACAAGTGGGGTCCGGCTGACTTGCCCTGGTGGGGGCCCATTGGGCCAGCCCTATGGGGGGAAAGGGCCACAGGCAGTTGGCAGCTGGCACCATGCCTGATCAGGGTGTTGGGGGCCAATCAGGGGCTGGGTCAGCCGAGGGAGGTGCCATTTGGGGCCTGGATCAGGCTGGTTGGCTGATGCAGTGTGCATTACAACCACTGGTCATTCCGGTTGTTCTCGTCATTCTGCTCTTTCAGTCACTGGGCTTTTATATATATAGATAATATATTTATTTGTCTTTATGTCTTTCCAAAGCTATGAGCCATGGAAGAAGGGGCTGCATAAAGCCAAGCATTTCTTTTCAAAGGGACAAGTTTATGGAGTTGTGACTGGGAAGCTGATTAGAAGGAATATGCCATGTTGGTAAAATGAGAATTTTAAGTGACTAGTTTTGGACTATCCTGAGGAGGAAGAATTGTTGCATATTTTTGTTGCATAGTTGACAACTTTGGAAAAAGATGTGTGGGTTTTTGTTTGGGGACCTGCTCCAGGAAAATAAAAGAAGTGTTTTTTGGGGGGCTCTGGTGACAAAATGTGGCATAGAGTTAGAGGGAGAGGAACATTTTCCTACCTCAGCAGGAAAGCCAGCATCCCTCTCCTTCCCATCTTAGCAGTTTCCATGACAATGTCCATGGCAAGGAATTTGGCATGAATATATCTGCAGTGGGTACAGCTCTCAAGTCCTGGACAGGGTAACCTAGAGCCTGAGAAGAAATGTGTCAGAATGGAAAAGGCTAAAAAGTGAAACTGGATGACTGGTATGTGGGCATACATGGCGTATCTATGTACCTCCTAAATATTGGGGACACTTTGGGGGGGGGGTAGGATTCTCCCTGAGATAGTGGGAATGGGAGGAGACTAAGGGTCATCAAAATCTGGATGTATGGTGAATCATAAGGTAGCAGAATGGGGATTCATTTAAATAGTGGACTTAACATTTTTCAGACAAAGAGGAAGAAAGTGAGGACACAATGTCTGCTGAGACCTCTGTTGTGAGTAACTCTAAAGGGGCACATGGGGGATTGACATAGTTGAAAACTATGTAGCAGAGACTGACTCCACATAGTATAAGTGCCAACTAATCAACTGATGGATTAGCCCTAGGCTTCATTTAGGAATCAGAATTCTGGGGAGACTCTAAAAGAGTTATTATTTTTTAAAATAAAAAGAAACCATTACAGTCAATCTTCTTATTTAGATTGTGGGAATTTTATAGCAAAAAATAAAACCTCTCTTTTTGCATTTACAGTGCTTTTATTCACTACTAGTCCCTTTTCCATTCTCAAACCAGCAATTTTCCTCTAATCTATCTATCTATTTATCTATCCTCTAATAAAAGAGTAATATTGAGATTAACTGTCTCTCTGAGACACCTAAGCCACGCCCACCAACCAAGCCATGCCCACCAACCAGTCAGAGTGGCTGTATGCAAATTAACTCAGCCAAGATGGAGGCCAGCAGCCACGGAGGTGGGTGTGGCACAGGCAGCAGGGCAGGTGGGGTGGTTGGTGGGACCTGGGGTGGGTGGGGTGGGTGGGGCGGGTGGGGCGGGCTTGGCCAGCCTGCAGACTGCCAACAGCCCCTCACCCAGGCTGGCCAGGCATACCAGCAGGTGGACATCCCCCAAGGGGTCCCAGACTGTGAGTGGACACAGGCTGGGCAGGGCCCCCCCCCCCCCGAGTGCACAAATTATTGTGCACCGGGCTCCTAGTGTGTGTGTGTATATATATGTATATATATAGCCAGTGTCTGTGACGATCAAATGAATGACCAGTCGCCATGAAGTGCATTGAGCACCTCTCAGTCCCTCAACCCGCAGCCCGCAAGCAGGGCAGGACAGGACTGGTGAGCTGGCTGAATGGCTGACCTCTTGATCCCTGCCCCTGGCCCACAGGCTTTAATGGATCAGTGATGGTGAACTGGGGAATTAGTGTGGGTGGTGGGAGGACCGAGCGGGCTGTCAGGCTATTGGGATCACCACCTCATCCCTGGATGCTCAGGGGCTCAGGCATGTGGGAAAGCAAATGCTGGTGATTTCACCTCCATGGGCATGTGCCGAGCGGACTGCTGATGGAACACGCTGCCTGCTCGGGGCCGCTCATGCTGGGATGGGGATGAGCTGGTGATCCCAATGGCCTGACAGCCCAGCAATGGAGGCAGCGTTTGGCCTGAGAACTGGCAAATCAGCAGAAGATGGCCCTGATCACAGGAGATTAGGTCCTAGGGACCTTACCCTCATGGTTTTATGTGCTGGGCCTCTAGTATATTAATAAAAGCGGTTTCAGTTAAGTACTTTTACTTCTGAGCAATTTCTTTTGATGTGACATTTCTGCAGATATTACTATTTTAAAAGGTACAAGCCTGAAAGAATAGTTGGGGAAAAAAGTGCTTTTGTGTGGGATGGCTCATTTAAGGATTTTTAAAATATCAGTCATAGGGTTGTCTTTTTTGTTTGTTTGTTTTATATATATATATATAATATATTTTATTGATTTTTTTACAGAGAGGAAGGGAAAGGGATAGAGAGTTAGAAACATCGATGAGAGAGAAACATCGATCAGCTGCCTTCTGCACACCTCCCACTGGGGATGTGCCCGCCACCCAAGGCACATACCCTTGAATTGAACCTGGGACCTTTCGGTCCACAGACCGACACTCTATCCACTGAGCCAAACCAGTCAGGGCCAGTCATAGGGTTTTTGAAGTATTGTGAACCATTCTGGAAGATGACAGGCAGCTATCTCAATTTTAATAAACTACATTGACCATAGAATAATGAAAGACATAAAAGCCCATTTTGACTTGTACCTTGAGCAGAGAGGTCATGAGGTAATCTAGAGTGTTCATAGCATTGGAAACTTCCTGGTTTACATTCATACAACCTTCTTGCCTTGACACTCTTTAGGTCTAAAAACTTGACACTTGAAACTCCTTATTGTTTTCCAAGGATCTTTCCAGTTCCATATTGAAGAGACTCATACTTTGATAACAGATAGCTCTTACTAGGGACATACTAGTAAGTAAATACTCAAAGAATCTATAATATCTATAATAATAAAAGCATAATATGCTAATTAGACTGGACAGCCAAACATCATTCTGGGCATCCTGGACGAAGCTGTGGCAGCGGGGGCTGAGGCAGAGGTGGTTAGAGGTAATCAGACATGCAGGTGAGTAGTTAGGGACAATTAGGCAGGCAGGCAAGTGGTTAGGGGCAATTAAGCAAGAATGCAGAGTGGGAAAGGGTGATCAGGCGGGCAGGTGAGTGGTTAGGGGTGATCAGGCAGGCAGGCGAGTGATTGGGATGATCAGGCAGGCAGGCAAGCAGTTAGGGGTGATCAGTCAGGCAGGCAGAGTGGTTAGGGGTGATTAGGCAGGCAAGTGGTTAGGGGCAATGAGGCAGGCAAGCAGAGTGGTTAGGGATGATGAGGCAGGCAGGCAGGCAAGTGGTTAAGAGCCAGCAGTCCTGGATTGTGAGAGGGATGTCTGACTGCTGGTTTAGGCCCGATCCCACAGCGGATCAGGCCTAAACCAGCAGTCAGACATCCCCTGAAGGGTCCCAGATTGCAAGAGGGTATAGACTGGGCTGAGGGACCAACCTCCCATCCCCATTTCGTGCACCAGGCCTCTAGTTAATAATTGTAAGTTCTCAAAGAATTTTCTTGTGGTTGTTGCCAAAGTGGAAGAAGGCATAGTAGTGGTAGAGAACGGTCAATGAATATACTCAAGTAAATCAGTATTCTCTAGTGCCAGGATTATATAGGGAAAACTTAACTCTGTTGTGGTCTATATCAGAGGTTAGCAAACTTTTCTGAAAAGGAACAGATAATAAATATTTTAGGTTTTGTGGATTTCTTACTCCATTTTGGCCTCTGTAACAAAAGATGATAGAGTGAGTAGTTTATAAACAACAGAAATGTGTTTCTTACATTTCTGGAAGGTAGAAATCCAAAATTGAGGCATTGGCATATTTGGTGTCTGGTGAGAACCTGCTTCCGGGTTCATAGGTGGCCATCTCATTGTGTCCTCACAAGGGATATTTGCAAGGGAACTCTCTGGGGTCTTCCTATGTGCCCAGGAAGAGACATTCTTTCTGCTACATGAGACTATAATAAGGAACTCTATGGGGTCAGGCATGGAAATGGTCTCTGAGGCTGTATAGTTAACGATGGTAGGCTATTAACACTATCCTCCCAAAATTTCTACATCTTAATTCCCTTAGCTTGCTATATCACTTTACATGACAGTAGGGACACTGACAGTTTGATTAAAGATCTTGAGATGGGGAGATTATCCTGACTTACCTGGAGGGTTCAATGTAATCATCAGGATCCTTATAAAAGGAAACCAGAGGGTCATAAAGGTTTATAAAAGGAAAGGCTATGTAACAACAGAGGTAGAAGGCAAGAAAATGTAGTTTAAGACACAGTCTCAGAAGTGAATAATATTAATTAGGCAATTTAGGAGGTGTGAAAAATATTATATACAATTCTTTATCTGCATCTCTGATTTTTTTCTTAGCTCAGATTCCTAAAGGTAGAGTAGATTATATATACATGTTTGGTGATAGAGGCTTCGTGTAGATTGGCTCAGACTGACTTGAGTTTTTAAATCCTGTTTGTATAAGCATGGGGCCTGAAGGAGCATTTCTGTTCCTTTTTATATTATGGTTTTAGGGAGCAGGGCTTTGGTTCTTCCTCTGCAGAACACAGGTCTGAAAGAGGGGTAATTGTTGATGTCACCTCCGAGGTGCTGCCAATTAAGTCTGGACACAATCAGTGGAATTCTTTGGAGCATGCACACATCTTGTCATGAAAGCTACTGGGCTTCATCTCTTTGTACCTAACAGCATCCATGCCTGAGGCTGCTGGCATTTGAGACATGAGCCATTTATTTAGTACAGAGTACTCATTTGTATCATGCAAATCAGTTATAATCCAGCTAGTTTATTACTCTGTGCTAGGTTAAGATGGGTAATACAAGGTCACAGCCTTTAGGGATCTTACAATCTATAAAGTTAGGATATACAGGGGTAATGGGCAATAATACAATATGCTTTGGGCTACAGTGTGTTCCAATAAAGTCACAGAAAAGCTTGAAGCTAGTCCCAGCAAGGATCAGAGCATCCTTATCAGATGTTCATGGGGATTTTCTGATAGGTGCCTGAGAATATATGTTAGGGGAGAGTGGAAAATGCAAATGAAGTGTGGTAATCAGAGCACCATCGAGCAACAAGACTGTCACAAATGGAAGCTCTTGAAAGCCCAATTATCTGACATCCAAATTTGCCCAAGGCCAACCCTGTGTTTCTTTTGGAGAGTCTTATGATCTATAACTATAATGTTCATTTCTCCTGGCATTTACCTATGCAGAAAAGTCTGTCAAATATATGAGAGAAGACAGACCACCTGCTCAGCCTGCAGAGCTCAGGTGCCCTTGAAGCGGCTGCTGAAGATGAGTCATGGAGTATTCCCTGGTGTTTTGTTGCCTGGAAATAGGAAAGGCACCCCTGGCCCTGGCTGTGGCATTTTGAAGTAATCCCAGGAGCAGTCTAGTTGGAACTCTCCCAAGGTTCAATTCTCAGTTACTTACATTCTTGACCTTTAAAGTGAGTTTCATTCTTAATTTCCAAGGTTACCTGAGAGGTGAGAAGCTCAAATCTGGGGCTCTGATGGGTGTCTCTGTTAGGAACAAGGATCAGCCACAGGCATCCTAAATGGCACAAGAGAGAAAGAGAAGTTGATGTTTAGGGACACAGGGGTAATGGGATGAATTCATCATTTGAAATCAGAGAAGACATTATGCCCGACACATGAGGGATGTTGGTCTTAAACTTAATAAATCTGCTTTGTGAACTTCAAGCTTTGCCTTGTTGTTTCTTGGACAGTCAGCACACATTTATGGAACTGAGGACCCAACTCCATTCTAGGACTGTTCATGACCACCAATTGCGCTTCATGAAGAAATATTAAAAACATTTTTTTAAAACATATTTGAAATCTGAAATTCAGAGGTTTTAGACTTCAAAGTTGGAACTGAGACTTTTAGTTTCTTCCTAGGAGATTTGCCGCACTGCAGGTAGCTGCCACCAGGAGGGATTGCTATTAGCTGCTCAGCCTGCCTGCTCTCTGCCAGGTGCAGCTGAATGAACATCCGCCTCAGCCCAGATCCTCACTGTGCTTACCCATAAAATGAAAAAGGATGGACAGCAAAAATGAGTCCTATTACTAAATCACAGATCCCTCCTGCTGAAAGCACAGTTGCAAAACAAGAAAATACTTAAGTGCTCAATGTTTGAGCTGATAACTGATTCTGTTCTCTGATAGCATTTTACTTGTATCCAGCCCTCTTTTCTATAGAAACTTTCCCCACAGTTGTACTCTGTCTATATTTTGTTAGTCTCCTCCCTAGTGCATCATTAATTTAGATAAAAGCCCCTGGTAGAAGTAACCTAGTTATATTGATTTTGAAGATGCTGTAAATCCATGTTGGAAGACAGTGGAGTGTAAATGATTAGCAGTGCTCTATCTAGGTCAAGCTGTCATTCTTCAAGATCTGGACTGACAATGTGAATGAGACTGAGAAACTGTGGGCCATGAAGGAGGTTCTGGGAAAGACATCAGAGCCAAAGCTGAAGGTGGGGCCTTGAGCAAGGTGCCATGATTCTGTGCATCTGGAGCTTCTGAACAGTTGTCAGCCCCTCTCCCACCCTTAGAAGAGCACAGTACACAGAGTACTATGTTTAGGGATCAGGGCCCTCCTGCCAGCCTCGACATGTGAGAGAAACTACTGAAGAAGGAATAAATAACTGACTTTGTCAGAGGTGGCGGAACCTTTTGAGACAATCTATTCGAGTAGGGCAAATTCCTGGTAGGTGGGCCTCTCTTTCTTGCTTAAGATCCATGGCTCATATTTAATCATGATGTCTCCACTTGAATTCCAACACTTCCCAGAATCCTTCTGATCCAGCTTCCCAGACAATTACTGCTGTGGCCAACATGGAGATGGCTGTTCAGGCCTCCTTTCAGGAAAGGACTTGCTGCCCACCTGTCAAGGATATGGTTGGTTAAGGCCTTCTGCTCTTAGGTCCTGCAGGGTCTGTCTTAGCTTGTGAGCTGAGGTTGTACTCTTCTCTGGGTTGCTCCCTTCCAGTCTCTGAGCAGGGCTGAGGTATAACAGCTCTGCCATTTCTTCTCAATCTGGGATGCCTATAAGTGGCAATCTACGCTCTAGAGCTGCTAGATGAGCTGGCAGAGATAGCTCCCTCACTACAACCCATTTCTCCCTCTCCTTTTACAGATATTACTCCTAACTATCATGTCTGCCTTCTCTCTCACCTCCCTCTCACTTCTTGTCTTTCTAAAACCAATAAAAAGCATGGAAAAAAATGATATAGTTCTGTAAACTTATATTGAATAAATAAAAAGAATAGCCTAAAATAGCTGAGAGGGCTTGGACTCTGTGTATTGAATCCACTTGTGGATTCACTAGCTATGTGAGCACAGGTTACACACTTTTCTGTGTCTCTGCACCATTTTAGGAGTAATATTTTTTTGTTATAAGGTTCTATGAAGATTAATTGATAGGCTATATGTATATCTGCTGCATAATAGGGACTTAATATTCATTTCTTTCATCTTTGATAACAATGTTGTCATAAAGCTTTATTTTAGTGGTATCTAATCTAATAAA
This sequence comes from Murina feae, assembly GCA_004026665.1. Taxonomy (NCBI): domain Eukaryota; kingdom Metazoa; phylum Chordata; class Mammalia; order Chiroptera; family Vespertilionidae; genus Murina; species Murina feae. The sequence continues at coordinate 1,110 of PVJC01021799.1, read as the reverse complement.
AGAGTAATATGCAAATTAACCCTCCATTACACCCACAAGTCACACCCACCAACCAATCAGTAGCAAATATGCAAATTAAACTCAACTAAGATGGCAGCAGCCACAGAGCTGGAGTTGCCCTGGGCAATGGAGGAAGCCAGGGCCCTATGGGCCCTGAGCTCTACTCAAGGCTTTAATGTTTCAATTATAGAAGATAAACAAACACCAGATACCTGCTGGGCTGGGACCTTGGGTTGCCAGGGGCAATCCAGGCTTCGAGCGAGCGGGGGACCAAGGCAGCAAAGTTTCAATTATAGAAGTTAAATAAATCCCAGATGCCTGCTTCCAGCCAGGCACCCCAGTAGGGACCTGAACCCTGAAGAGGCTATGGGCAGTCTGAAAACGGCCCTCAGCCCCTCACCCAGACTGGCCACACCCCCATGGGTTGAGGGTCCCCACTGGGGGGCTTGGCAAGCCTACAAACAACCATCAGCCCCTCACCCAGGCTGGCCAGGCACACCAGCAAGTGGACATCCCCTGAGGGGTCCCAGACTGTGAGAGGGCACAGGCCAGACTAAGGGACCCCCCAAGTGCACAAATTTTTGTGCACTGGGCCTATAGTTCTTAATAAATAAAGAAATGGTTTTCCCTTTTTAAGAGCACAAAAGAGTTCAATTCTGTCTTCAGTGCTTATGTTTTGCTTTCTACTGGTTTGTCAGTTTCCATCACTGACACTGAAGCTTTTACACTAAAGCTTTTCTCCCCAACAATACAAATAACAGGAAGTGCTGCAGCTAAATCCAATGGGAGTTAACTAAAAGAGGAGATTTTCCAATTTGAGATTTGACACCTATTTTAGCTGAGATCAAGTATTTAAATGTATTTCACTTCAATAGAAAGGACTTCTATTGAATTTTATAAAGAAAGATCAAAGCCTTGGGGTTTAAGTTCTGATTCCATCTACTTTTCACTTTTAATATAGTGAAATTCTCTGAATCTTTTTCTCCTATAGGAAAGTTTTTTTTTAAATTTATCTTTATTGTTCAGATTATTACAGTTGTTCCTCTTTTTTCCCCCATAGCTCCCCTCCTCCCAATTCCCACCCCAACCTCTGACCTTGCCCCCCCCATT